>CAMOHE010047205.1:0-70570 GCA_946598075.1 Artocarpus hirsutus | reverse complement strand
AAAAATGTGAAAAAGATGTTTGGAAAATTATTGAAAAGAGTCCATTTATATCTAAACATTATGTATGTCATACTGAATATCTTTGTAGTTTAGATAGTATGGATGTTGACCCATTTTCAAATATAACTTAGTATTTTCTTTTCTTTTTGTTTTTATTTTTAGTGTGTTATTTTTTATTTTGTGTGCTATTTTCCTAAAATTCAGAAAAATATTTTTTCAAAATTCATTGAAGTGGCTGAAATTATGGAGGATATAATCGTTTGATATTTAATTGAGATAATTTTTTTTTCATTGCGTTCATAATGAAAGGAAGAATAAAGCAAGATCTATATTGTACATTTTTTAATATCATGATCATTAAAATTTTGTTAGATTTATTTATAAACCAAAAACTTTAACTATCTCTTCAAATATAAATTTTAATTTTATTTTATGTTTAGATTAACACTTTAACTGCCATCCAAACATCTATTCGGATAGCAATTCAAATCAAAATATTTCGAATTGAAGCAATTCAAATCCGTCCATCAAAATAGCCCTTATTTTTTTTCCTTCATTCCAAGTCGAATTAGTGGGGGAGCTTGATTCTCTTATTTTTTATTTGCCTTTTTTTTTTTTAATAATTAGTTGGCCTTATCAAGGCCTCCAAATTATCCTTTACAAATTCCTACTAATTACTCACTTTTTCAAAAGTCAAAGCTCTGTTTTTCTCTGTCAGTAAATTCAAAGGCCGTGAAAACAAATTGTACAAAAGAGGGGACCTATTTTTAACATAATTTATGAAATTATACATAGCTCCATTGATATAAAATGGATTTATATCGATATGTTGTTTTTCCTTGTACCATACACAGTAATAAACTTATAAAATAATGTTAAAATTTACGGTATGAGAGTGTTTGAGAACAAGTTCTAACTGTAAGAGTAAAAAGTTTTTATATGTTAAGAACGTAAAACAGTAAAATCCTAGTATGTTACAATATTTCAACGGTTAAGAAGTTATAGCACAGCTTTTCTGCCATAAGAAGTTAGAAGAGCCTTATAGAAAATAACACAAAAAGTAAGAGGACTATTTGTAATCATATAAACAAGAAATATATTCGAAAAAAAAAAAAATCCGTGAAGTCGACGGGGTCTCATCGTCCTGTTTCATCATCAAACATTCAGCATTACCATGGGATGATGATGATCATAGAAGAAGGAAAAGAAAAATGACAAAAACCTGGGAACCGTCAAATCGGAAATCGAGAAAGAAGACGAGAAGCGTTATCCGCCGAACGACATCTGACGTCCACAAGCTCTCTCTCCCATCCCAACGCCGCCACGTGTCCCTCCTTAACCTTCTTTCACTCCAAAGAAGGAAACAAAAAACACCCAATTCCTATCTCTCTCTTTCGTTCGCATCCATGGCTACCCAGTTGCGTATTTATAGCCTTGGATCATCTTTTGCCTCGAATCGAGCACCATCCACCTCTCCGTCCCTGTAATTCTGTGTTCTTTTATTGTTATTATTATTTCAATAGCAATAGTTGTTTTTGAGTCGTTCGAACAGAAAAAGAAAAACAAAAAAAGGAAAGAAAAAAAAAAATGGATCACGAGGCCGAAACCCACCGAACTGACTTGATGACAATAACGAGGTTTGTCCTGAACGAGCAGTCGAGGCACCCAGAGTCACGCGGCGACTTCACCATCTTGCTGAACCACATCGTTCTTGGTTGCAAGTTCGTATGTTCTGCTGTTAACAAGGTATTCTTTCTCTTGTTTGAGTTAATCTTTCTCTTTCTTTTTCACGTCGGTCTTTTTTACAAGCTCTCTTTTTTTTTTTTTTTTTTTTTAAACTACTTTGGAGAAATGTTATTGGGTGATGGGTACTGGTGGGTTATGTGTGTATATGTATATATGATAGAAGGGTCATGCTTTATATTCAATTATTTCTTCTTTTTTGAGCATTTTGAGTTGGACTATTTGATAAAAAAAATGTGGGTTTATTGATTTTTAGTTGGTGGGTTATGTAAGTGAATGGTTCTACCTATATACATTTATTTCTCTTGCATCTTTTGTCATCTTTTTAAAAAAGCATTTTGACTGGACTAGGATTGGGTAATTTGGTTTTTGTGAAATTGTTCTTCTGAATCTGATATTCAACTATTTCTTTTCTCTCTCCTTCTCTCTCTCTCTCTTTTTTTTTTTGTCATTTTTTAGCTTGACTTAGACTAGTTGGGTAGTTTGTTGTTTTAGTACTCCTTGGGTGAAATATATAAATTATAAATTGGTTTCTTTCTTTTATATGTTGTGGCAGGCTGGTCTGGCCAAGCTCATTGGGCTTGCTGGTGAGACCAATGTCCAGGTAAGTCCTTGATGGGTTCTTTTCTTCTAAACAACAAAAGAAAAAGAAAAGAAACGTGTTTTTAGTGGATGACTCAGAAATACCAACTTTGTCTTTACATATTTGGTTCTATTGCTGAGATGAGCATGTCAAACACCTTACCAATTTTCTAGTTGCTCTTTGTTTCTTTCTGTTGCTTTTTCATATGTGGAAATACTTTTACATCAAGTCATTTTGCGTTTTGACTGAAGGGTGAAGAGCAGAAGAAACTAGATGTGCTTTCCAATGAGGTTTTTATCAAGGCTTTGACAAGCAGTGGCCGAACTGTAAGTCACTAGATCCAATGGTTTTTTATTATTTTTACTCTTATTTTTGTTACATTAATTACCCATAAATGTCAAAAACGATCCTTTGTTAAACAATTTGTGTGTCTTGGTATTGCCAGTGCATCCTTGTGTCCGAAGAAGATGAAGAGGCAACAATTGTGGAGTCATCCAAACGTGGAAGGTGCTTGTTCCAAACAATTTTGTTCTTGGATACACACACACACACACACACACACAATGGCTAGTTCGAGTTGTTATTAAATACTTTTGCTATGTAGAAGTTAAAAGCTAAAAATCTAGCTTCCCAAAATAACTATAAACTTCACTGATGTCTATGCAAAAGTGCTTGTATATATTTTACTGATATTTGGTCGCGTCTTTTAATATGCAAAGTGCTTTTAAGAACTCAAAAGCAATCCCAAAGTGCTTTCACTAATATGTTCTTTTGGTTATAGGTATTGTGTTGTTTTCGATCCACTGGACGGATCATCTAACATTGATTGTGGTGTTTCGATTGGGACGGTAAGATCTTTCTTCTTCATTGTTCTCAAATATGATTTCTGTTTTTAATTCTTTTTAATGTTGTTTCATTGAAACTCTGTCCTGGCATATAAAAATGAAGCAATTATTTGTTCCAGAATAACTCAAATATTGCGCTGAAAAAATAAAATGTGTCTTGTAGATTTTTGGGATTTATGCAATCAAAGATGACCATGAACCTGCTCTAGATGATGTCTTGCAACCCGGGAAGCATATGTTAGCAGCTGGCTATTGCATGTATGGGAGCTCTTGCGTGGTAATGTGAAACATTACCCTTCTCTTGTTTTTATATAAGTAGAATTTGTTAGTTTTTTTGTTTGTATCGCCCACCCTTGTGTTTCGTGACTTTTTTAATGATCTTCTTTTATTCCAGAAAATTAAGAAAGACCCCTTTGAATTTCAAATTTCTTATAAATTTCTCACCCGTGCTTGTCAGATTGGGAAACGTTGCATTCTAGGATTGTCATAATTTGTTGGAACTTTCAAGTTCATTGTAGTTTCTCCTAATTTCAAGGAATAAAGGGTTATCCATAAGAAAAAGTCAAAACACGCTGAAAGATTCTGAAACTATCCATAATAAAGTTGTATTATATTCTGCAATATCGCTTAATGTATATAGTTTTCCATAAAACATATCAAAACTTTTCAAGATTGAAGGATTAGAAAACATAGTCCCTTTTTTAATTTCCTCTTACAAATTGTCCCAATAAAGGAGCAAATGATAATTACTTCTTTCAAATACTCTCTTGTTTTGACTAGTGTGACTACTGTTGTAATTTTTTGATAAAGATCAGGTGTAATATCCATTCTTATTAGTTAAATACTAGTGTTGTATTCTTTTCTTAATTTTGGAGTTATGAGAGCAATGAATTAGCCTAACCTTTTCGATTCTTTTGGAATGTATGTTTTTATTGCAGCTTGTGTTGAGCACTGGCAATGGAGTTAATGGGTTCACCCTCGACCCATCTCTTGGCGAGTTCATACTAACTCACCCAAACATCAAGGTAGACTCAGCCATTTGTGTGGTTAACATGATTCGTGATGTGTTCCTTGTCTTTGTAATAGACTCAACATACACCAGGGTCGTTTGGTATTGTTTTCAAAATAGGTAAAAATATTTTTGTTTTAAAAAGTAAGAATTTTTTGAAAATTATGCTGAGAGTAGTTTTAAAATTTTTGTCTTGTAAAACGTGCGAAAATATTTCCAAAAATTTTAAGAATAAAAACAAACGGGGCAATTATCTTTGTCCATGCTATCTTGGTACTTGCCATAGACTCCTTAAAAATTGCTTCCCAATTGGTTTATTTTACAGATTCCAAGGAAGGGAAAAATCTATTCTGTGAATGAAGGAAATGCGAAGAATTGGGATGGTCCAACAGCCGAGTACGTAGTATTCGATTCAGTGATCTTGCCTGTTTTGTTGGGGTTCACACCAAAGATGCCTGATTTTTTTTTCCCATTCCTCTCTCTTTATGATTCACAGGTATGTGGAAAAATGCAAATTCCCTAAGGACGGTTCACCATCAAAGTCTCTGAGATATGTTGGAAGGTAAAGATTTATCAACCTGGTGATTGAAATGATGCTCATGCACGTCTTTAATTTGATTTGCAATTTGAATTGCTTGTTTGAATTCTGAATCTCCAAATCCCAAACAAAAACACAAGAGGAAGAGAGGAGATCAGACGTATAAAATTTTTTTAAATGGTTTCAAAAGATATTAATATTATTGTTGTTGTCACTGGTATTTGTCATTGTCTTTGTCTTTTTCTGAGTCTTTGCGTTGTTCTGACACTTAGTGCTCACAATTGACAGTATGGTAGCTGATGTCCACCGAACATTGCTTTATGGGGGAATCTTTTTATACCCTGCTGATAAGAAGAGCCCAAATGGAAAACTCCGGTATGTTTCAATTTTAGCCTTTTTTTTTTTTGGTTGTGTGCTCTCTTTTTTGAAGTGTTCAGATAGAAAATTATTATCAAGCGTGTTTGGCAAGTCAGTTAGAACCAATTAGTTCTATGCAACTACAGTGTACAGCTCTCAACAGGTTTAGTAAAAAGCAAAAAATTACTACAATGTAAAGCTCTTATATGTTATAGTTTTTAAACCAAAATTTTCGGTTCTAACTGGTTTGTCAAACAACATTGGTCCAAGTCGCTAAACCGGTGAATTAACGTGTGTGAACAACTAGTGTTCTGTATGAAGTTTTCCCAATGTCATTCCTGATGGAGCAAGCAGGTGGACAAGCTTTCACCGGCAAACAAAGGGTACTTACTTTGCATGAGCCTTTTGTATTGTTATATATTATTACTCATCCTAATGGTCAAATAACTAATTATACACTTTACTGGTAGTATCAATAACAGTAGCAATAAGAAAAGTAAGTCTACGCTTTTTAGAAAATATGATTTTTGGCGCTATTGGTCCCCTAAATATTGCCAGAAGTGATACTGTGGTCCCCGATTTCTTTTTCGGCTGAACTTGGTTTATTTTGGTAGTTTAATTTCCCAACCCTGAATTTACCTAAATGTTTTGGAAGCGTGGTGTTTCACGTAACCTGAAAATTTTACGAGAGAGATATTTATCTTTCTATATTTCTGTTCTAGCTTTAATTCAAAAACTGTACATTTTGTTTATAATCTTATCGAATATATACTTTCAAATTAGATTTAATATACAAATCTATATCTTATCTTCTTTAATAGTTGGTTTTTACCATTTAAAATGATCAAATTATCTTAAAGTAAAAAAAAAAAAAAGGTTAAAACTTTCAAAAGATAAGAAGAAAACACATAAAACATCTATTTTTGAAGATGTTTTATACATTTTTAAAAGCAAAAATCTTAACATAAAGTTTTTTTTTTAAGATTTTAAAATTTTTTTTAATTTGAAGGTATTTTTAGTAATTTTTAAGTCAAAATTGAAGATTGATTGAAAAAAGGTATAAATTTAATTTGAAGGTATAAATTTAATAGGATAAAAAACCAAATATATATTGTTTGAATAAACCTAAAATACAATATATAAAAAGATAAATAACCCCAAAAGGATCAAAAAAATATGGTTACATGATGTGCAAAATATTTTAATTTTCAAGGGTCTTCTCATGGCAAATTTTGCACTTTGTGTTCATATCTCTAAATTAGCAAGCTATAACAGGATGGACTAGACGCATGATTACTCTATTAATTTTTTTTAAATAAAATCTATAGTCAGTTTTATGTTAGGGTCCAAAACCCCACAACATAAAAAAATTAAAAAATAAAAAAAAATAAAAAAGGCCAAGACATATCGTTTGTAGACTATAACCGTCACAATGTAATTAATTAGTTCAAGAGTTAATTTGAAAATTCTGCCTCTAAGGCATCTTGGGGAATCGTAGTTGACAATTAGAATGTCTTGTGCATGGTGAAATCAATTTATAAACCTCACATATTGGCAGGCATTGGACTTGGTTCCCAAGAAGATACACGAACGCTCTCCAATATTCCTTGGTAGCTATGATGATGTTGAGGAGATCAAAGCACTCTACGCTGCTGAAGACAACAAGGAATAAGCTCATGATTCTCACCTTGTGCCAAGTACAAGTCTGTTTTCAATTACTGGATTGAAATCTTCCTAATCATCTTTGCATAAGACGAACCCGTAATGTAATTATACAATTATTTGAAGCATTAACAAGTTATGATTTTCATACTTTGAAGGAACAGAAGTTCAGCTTGTACATTAATTGCCATAAAAATCATTATAACATGTGGTCTTGTAAAGAAATAATTTATGTTCTAAAAGTAGACGCTGCTAATCTAAGTGGTGACAAGGCTAATTCTTTGTCACAATAACTACCTGAAATTATGAGAGCAGTGTCGGCAATATTTTGACAGAGAGATTGTGTTTTGGCCTCAGCGGAGACTTTTTTCTTCTTCTTCTTCTTCCATTTTTTTCTTTCAACTTGGAGCATCCCTAATGCTTTGTCAAATTAAGGCAATAAATGCTGCATTTCGAAATTTGAGTAGAAAAACAACTCGCTTCTGCAATACCATATTGGCATCAAGTTTAACTTAGGCTATACTATAGTGTCAAATTTAACACCATGTGCCATTGATTGCTGTGTTGACCTTTTCATTCGTAATTGCAACATTATCACATTCAAGTCATTTAAAAGACAAAATTTATCACATTCAAGTAGATATATTATTTAACATAGCATTATGCATTTGAAAACGTTTCAAAATATGCTTCTTAAACTTAATCAAGGGAGGTTAGCGCCCATCATAAACCAACTCAAAAAAAAAAAAAAAAGGCAGGCACCAAGAACTATGAAATGTGGTAGCACCTATCAATAATTCAACACTAGCCTCCGATGCTGATATTCACAGTCCACACGAACACACATATGAAACATCACATTTGAGCAAAAATAGGTTACCTAGCAAACTCCATGCAGAATGCAGATAAAATGCAAAAAAGAATAATAACCGGATGCTACTGTCTGGAGTAATTAAGCAACTTCATTCATTCAGCCATGTCAAAAGTACAACTGAACTTCTCATTCTAGAACAAGATAATGAAAACTAAGAAATACATTCTTTCAACAATCAACAGAGCACACTAACAACATAGTGACAGCTTTAACAAAATCCCCCATTACTGGTTAAACAATGTTAAGAGAAGTTGAATTAATCAAGCCGTCCTCAAAGGAGGTGAAACAAGAATAACACCATCTCCTCTGACAAAGAGAAAGGGAACTGTGCGCCTTGTAGTCTGGTACACAATAAGATGAATGAGGTGAATTAGCCAAAAAAAAAAATAAAAAAAATCTTCATTTCTAATGTGGGAAAAAAAAACCAGGGCTTTTTTTTTCACTAGATGTGTGTTTGCACAATAATATTAAAACTACCAAAAATCTATATCCTTACTTCTGTATATTGAATTTCTTAGGGCAACCTTTCTTGTCATGTATTTAAATGGTTTTTGGCATCCTGTTACTTTTATTTTGAGCATGGACTCTTGATTTTCCAGAATAAACAAGTTGCCACAATTAACTTGCGATTGCGAGTGGTACGATATTGCTTGGATGAAATCTTGCAATCATTTGTCACTTGAGTAACAAATGATTACAAAAGAAAAACAACAAGTGATAATCTCTCAACTTTTGGTGTATACTTGTCCACAGGCGATAAAGGGTACTGCCCTGGCGATATGTAATACGTATACTGGTTACCAAACAATGACTGCTGTGACCTCTACCAACTTAACATGAATTCTCAGTATATTTCTTTTTTAAAATTTCCACATCCACATTTAAAAATATATCCGATCAATCACAGCAGTAACTACTAGGAGGAAGGGGCATGAAATCAGAACATACCCGAACAATCTCTTCATATGTTTCATCGTCAATTTCTACAGTAGTGACTATTTCCTCAACATCACCAAGAATCATATTTAAGTGCTGATCATATGCCTGCAAAGACAGATGCCAACCAAAAACAGATGATCAAAAGGTAAAAACGCTTCAAAATAATGTTCAACTTCCATCCATGTGTACCCTTTTACATACATATCACATACCTATATGCACATGTAATTTATTTTTATTTATTTGTAGGAGATTCGGTAGTAGGGTATGGAAAATATACCGGTAGGACGCCATTTTTAAACCGGTAAGATTAAATTGAATAAAGTAAAACAATTCAATAGAAGCTGATAGCAATCTGATCGTTTCTACAAATAGTTTTTTTTTTTTAATGCCTTATCAAAGAATTCTCTTTATTAGTATTTAAAAGGGGTGGAAATTTTCAAACTTGGGTGCTTGAATTTGACATTGATATCTATATATCTATGGGTGTATCGGTTACACTATAAGAAGTTTGACTGAGCATAATAATAAACCAAAAAGGAAAAATCAAACCAACCTTGAGCAATGTTTAATCTTACAAAATAGAAGAGATAAATTCACAATACTCTCAGAACCCTCTTTCTATATAAAAATTCAGCTAAAGAAATAATGCGCTTATATTCTAACATAAATAAAACAAAGAAAAATGCCAGAACTACTTTCGATAGATTAAACAAAATGGAAAAAAGGCAGCATTGAATTTGAAACCCTAATTTCGGCGACCGAAGAGGGAAAGAATAAATAGGGTAAGGAGAGGTACATGGAGCTTCCCCCGAAGCTCGCGGTCGGAGCGGAGCTTCACGTATATGCGCTCGTCGAGGCTGAGTCTGATCAGATCCAACGGCTCCTTCACCGCGCTCTCTTCCTCCGTCGTCGCCATTCTCTCTCTCCTCCTCTACTTTTCACTCTTAAAAGGCCGAAACCCTAAAAATTGGCTTTAAAAAAATGCTAAACTAGTTTCGCGTTTTTCATCCTCTGTGGTCTGACACAGGGTAAGCCACTGCTCCTCCCCATTAAGCCCGTTTCGCTGGGGATGTCATGACGATCGAACGAGGGATTAACCTTTTATTAATTGAGAATAAAAATAAGTAGATCAAAATTTAAAAGTATTTAGTAAATAATTTATTTAAATTAAAATAAAATTTATTTTTAAATAAAATAACATAAAAAGAAATACAAAACAATAACGAGATTACAAAAAACATAAATGAAAAGAAATAGAAGAAGAAAAAGAATGAAGTAAAATTAAAAATTTAAGTGTTTAAAAAGAGTACAAGATTCTAAAAATCCTGTTTACTTCAAATTTTAAAAGAGTGTTATTTATTTATATAAATATTGAAACTGCGTTATTTAGTGCCATTTCCCTATATATGATTTTGGTATTATGTGTTTACACTTACATCACGTTGGTATATTGTTATTAGTTTATAAAAATATAATTTTAATATCTTGAATTTGTGTTTTTGATGAAAAATTTTCTTTTTGCCATTTTATTAATAAAGCTCAAATTAAGTTTTTAACACTATAATAAAAAATAAAACAAAAGATTAAACAAAACGCATAAAAAAGTATATATGTGGACTTATTCAATTTTTTTTGGCATTATTTGTATTTATTTTCATTTATAGTTTTCAGTTTTCACAAAATAATCTGGGATTCATTAATAAAAGACTAAGTTAGAAATTTCATGTCACAAATAACCGACTCAAGGTACCAAAATGATATTTTTAAAAATTATAAGGTACCATTTGTATTTTTCAAACAACAATATACAAATATACTGTTTACATTTAAAAAAACTATTTAGGTGGCCTAAAAGAAGCAGATTTTGGGTTATTCGGCCATAAACTACTTTTGAACGTGTTTGGCTAGAAGGAAATTATACTAAATAACTAGGTTAATGAAACTTTTGAAATTAATTGTCATTTTTTTTAGATTAAAAAATAATAGGCCAAATTTAGATTTACACTCTTTGTTTTTCGATATTACCCTTATAGGTCTTTTTTTCCTCTTTTCTTGTCAATCTATTTTTCTCTCTCTATTAGAGCACTGCCTTTTCTCCTTTCTCTCATTCTCTCTCTACAAGACTACTACCTTCTTTTTCTCCTCTTTCTTTTTCTCTTCGTTGATCTCCTCTATCGGCAGCTATCTAGCTTACGACATCATGACCTAATGGTAATGGTGAGATATCTTCACGAATTTGCTTGGAAACACGGTTTTGTTGATGATTTTTGAGCTGTACAAGTTTGGGCTGATAATTTTGGACACGACACGATGATACAATATGAAAATGACATGAGATAAATGAGTTTGGACGAGTTTGGACCGCACATTTGTTAATGGGGTCGTAAATGGATTAGCATAAATAACACAAAAATAAATGGACTGGATTCGTGCCAACATGTTTAACATGCTTTAGCAAGTTTAAGTAAATGAGCCTAAACATGTCGACACGACACGACACGACACGAACCTGCTCGTTTATGACACATAAAAACCAAAAAATAAAAAATATTTAAAATTTAAATATATAAATATATAACACCCAATCCCACCATTAGCCCTAGGGCTAATCATGTTTGAGTTTAGATATTTTAGGTCTTAGTTAATTTGTTTCTTACTTTTTTTTTTTTAGTTTTTAGTTAACTAGGCCATAAACATGTCATATACGTATTTTTATCACATCAACTTGTCACGGTCCATTTAATAATCATGTTAATCGTGTCGTGTCATGTTAAACATGTCACATGTTGTTCGTGTTCGTGTTTGAGTTCCTAACACATTTATTAATAATGTCATGTTCGTGTTTAGGCTAATTGTTTTGTGTTGTAATCGTACTGGCTTGAACACATTACGCGAATAAGAATTGCCAACCCTAATACAAGTCACTATTGCTTTTGGTACGCCTATGAATTGTCGTCATGGTTTAGGATGAAAGTTGATGAACTACTTTCACGATTTACCACAACTCCATATGGAGTTTCCAAATAGTGAAGATCACAAACGCCATTTAATGGGATTGCAAATACCATTTAGGTAGATTGTAGATGCTATAATGATTTTGTCATCCATAAATTGGTTCTCCATCTGTGATGACGCTCAGGTGGAGGGAAGGGATGAGAAGGAGATAGAGCAACATTGAGGGTAAAGAGAGTATAGCATTGAGTGAAGAGAGAAAGCAGGAGAAGGAAAAAGAGAAGTGAGATTTTGAATGTGTAGTTTTGTAATTCACTTACTTGTTAAATCAAAATTCATGATTAGGTCGCTTATCTATTAACGTTTTCTAAAATGTGACCTATTAATTTTTATTCTTCTTTTAGTTTGGTCTAAAAGTTTCATTTTTCCTTGGCTAGACAACCAATTTAAGCTTTTGGCTTTTGTAAGCTTTTCTGAAACAAGTCACTTTCTTGACGCTTATAAATACAATGCTTATAAAAAGCTATTTTGCTTACATATTTTACACTTTATTTGTGAATAACAAAGTACAAATTCTATTTATATCTTTTTATTATTTTTTTATTACAATAAACACATGTTTACTCTGCATCAAAGGAGAAAAAAAAAAGTAAAGAGTCATTCCCTTTCCTTTTCAATAAGGTATTTATTTACAAACTAAACAATGAGAGTTTTGTATGCTTTACACAATATATAGAATGAAGAAAAAGAATGTCAATCCAATCATCCCTCTTCGTATTGATTCCCTATCAAAGAAAATGAATGCTAAATTTACTTAGATGTCTAAATTCAAATATAATTCAGTGGTTAGATCCAAATTCAAATATAATTCAATGATTATTTAGTCATATAAAGGAAAATTTTAGTAATTACATTGATAAGATTACCATTTCTAAGTTAGTAAATACTAGAAAAGGAATGAGATTGTTTTTCTTTACACTATTGAATAGATAAGTAAACACAAGAAGCACAATGAATTATCATCATTTTTATTATCTTACTTTCCTTTCTAATCATATTACCTTTTACATTACATTTGTTTTCTATTTGGTAAATGTGCCCTATGACTTTTGAAGTATTTAACCAAACAGGTTCCAAAAGTTGTTTTGCAAGCAAAAAGCTTTTTTTTTTCCCATGAATTATCAAAGCACCAATTAAAAAGCTCAAACTTAATTTTTCTCTTCTTCTACTACTTAAAAAATAAAACATCTTAAGAGCTTTTGAATTATTTAACCAAATAGGTTCAAAAGTTCTTTTAGAATTAAAAAGCTTTTTTTCCATGCACTATCAAAGCACTAATGAAAAAGGTCTAACTTATTTTTCTCTTCTTTGCTACTTAAAAGTAAGAGCACAAGTTTTACCAAATGGGTCCTAAAAACTAGAGGCTTCCAGTTTAGGTTCCTTCCCTTTAAGGCAAAAACTAAAGTCCCTTTGCTTTGCAGTAAAGGTGTTAATTTGGGCCACTTGGTAAAAAAGCCAAAACGAAAAATCGGGTCGGTTTGGCTGAATTAATGAAAATGCAAGTCCAGCCTGTCTTGAAGCCAACATGGACCTTCCTACATTTTTACATGGGTATTGAAAAATATATTTTTTAAACAATATTTAGTCGCCTGGTTAGCCCAATTCTTGAAATAAGCTAGAGTGGAAAGACGAACCCTTGGCAAGCTTAATTGGCCCTGTCTAAATTTGATACCTTTATTTGCAAGTCTAAATTATATGTTTTTTAAATTTTTTATTTGAAATGTAAATTCTGAACTGGTATATTTTAATGTTTCATATATAACCCAAATAAAGTGCAAAGTATGGAAATGAAATAAAATTAAATAGTGCTAGGAAAACTAACTTTAATCCCAAGTTTTGTATCAATTCGTGTATCATCATCTTTTTATTGGTAAATACAACCTCTTTTTTAATTGATATGACAATTATTTTGGCACTTACCAATAAAATAATGACAACATAAGAGTTAATATAAAAGTTAGGATTAAAGTTGGTGTATCTAACATCATTAAATAAAATTTAAGAAAAATAATAAGGATACCAACTTTAGTCTCAATTTGTGTATCAACTTATGAGCTGTCATGTTTTTAGTGGTATGTACTTAAAAGTTTGCCACATCAATAGACTGTATTTACTAAGAAACTAATAACAACTCATAAATTGGGATAAAAGTTGGGATTAGAGTTGGTATCTCTATTATTACTAAAAAAATTTAAACAGTGCTTTGATAGGGTTGAAAATATTAAGAATCGTGTGAAAATTTCAAATTGGGCTATGGTTGGACTATAACATAAAGTTCAAACAGTATGAATCTAAGGGGGCACAATTTCTAAAATTTCAAATTTTATTTGGTATAAAACATCATATTAATTTCAAAATCACCACTCATGATACATTACCACACTTTAGTTTTACTTGAGATTATAGGCTCAAATTGCCTAAACTCATAAACCAAACGCCACCTAAAATAATATGAATAAGGAAAATAAAATGCAGATTTTCATAATTGCTATCTTTTAAGACTTTTTTTTTAATAAATGTTACACATGTTTGAAATTTATTATGCAATAAAAAAATGTTAGGATCTTAGGGAAGAGAGAGTTAGTGTTAAGGTTTTGTTTATTGGAATTGATTGGGGAAAAAAGATTCAAATAATTCACACTAATTATTATTATTGTTGTTGTTGTTGTTTAATGAATAGTAGTGTGGCACTTTTTTTTTTTTTTTTTAAATCATGGCATGAATAAACACATTGTTTTAAAAGTGTAATTTTCTCAAAATAAAAAGGCATGTGATGTAATAGAGAGCTTTGATTGAGGCATGTAATAGCTCGATAAAAAGTTCCACTTGTTTATTTCTTATGAAACTTGTTTTTGGTATTTTTTTGTGACTTAGAAGATCCTAAAGAATATGATTTGATTGGCTAGAGTTTAATCGTCAAAAGAGCGGTGTTTTTGCTTATAAATCTTGCATAAGAGAATGAACTTTTGGAAAATTTAATACAATGTTTCCATGTTTGATGGAAGTACGTGCATTTTCAGATTATGCTTTCAAGAAATGTTTTATATATGTTTTATCTTGCATAAGTGTTTAATTAACATATGCATTGCATTTGCATCGGTTACTGTTGTTTCGCCTAAAATGTTTCTTTAAATGTGGTTATTTGCAGTACAGTAAGGGCAGTCATATCTATAGGGAGGTAAAATTTACAAATGGTCAAGTTGGCAAACTTTTAACGTTTTAAGAGGTAAGTGAGTTCAACAAAATTAATCTTACAAGAAGGCAAAGATATATTTCTTTTCTTTGGTGATTTCCAATTTTAAGGTTTAAAAAAAATAGTTAAATTGGTGAGGTGTCGAGAATCCTTTATATGTTTATTACCGATATAGATTTTGATTTGACTAATTAAATCTTTTCTCATTAAAACAAGCATGATATTTTTACAAAATATCTGAAAGTGGCAATATTGGACGCAATTATGCAGTAAGAGATATTCTAAAAAAACATTAAATGAAAAGCACCAATTGTGATAAATAAAATCATTGTCACTATAGAAGTAATTATCACAATTATAAGGTGGAAAAGTGAAATTAATCCAAATTAAAATATTTTAGTAGAATAATGTTTAAGTATCAATAAAACTTTATTTTATGAAATATTCGAGAGTGACAATATACCTTCAGCAATACTGCAATAACAGATATTCCATAAATGAATAATGCTAATATTATTGTACAAATTAATTAATATATAAAAAAAGCATGATTGAATTTATATAAAAATTAATAGCACAACAATATTGATTTAGAATATAAGAAAATATTATTTCTACTAAACTATAAGCATTACAACAGTATTGTAAAAATCAAAATCCACACCAAATAACCATACATATAAATTCATCTCTTACCTCACCACACTACTCGATCCTAGTTTACTTAGCATTTCTATAAGTTCTATAGAGAAAATATGAAAATGAAATGTAATTATAATTTTGTTATGCTCTGAATGAATGGTGTCTATAATGGAGGCTTCAACTTCCTTTTACTGGAAAATTTTGGTACTGTGGGGGCATTGTAGCAGAGAAGAATTCTTCAGAGTAGGTAAGCTTTTTCTATCATTTTTTCTTCTTTTTCCACACTGATTGTTGCTTTTGAGAATGCAAATTTTAGTTTGTAATCTAGTGTTACGCAGCAGAAGAATAGACAAAAATTGCGCAATTTGGATTGTTGGACGTGCGGAATGACTTTATTTAATGGCTGACGTGCGTGGAGTAGGTATAACCAGTTAGGACCATGCGTGGGCTTACACGGACCATTGGATGTGGATTGGTAATGTCAAAGCATGAGTACGTAGTGGAATTTTAAAATTTTAAATCAGAGTATTTTTTAAAACATAAGTTTGACATACTAAATATATAAATTAATGACAGATCGTACTAACCTCTTTTTTGTGTACCGAAGTGGGCTTGAATCCGTGTAGAGAAGAAAGTTCCAAAAAAGCATCAACTAGCCAGTCTTCTTTGCTATTTTCTATTCACGATCAGAGTGCGGCTGGTCATACGTTGTACAGTTTTTCCTCTGGTGACTCTCCTTCTAATTACTAGAGAAAACCAAGAGCTAAGGTCTATGATGTTGAACAATAGCTCTTTAGGAGTTTCAGAGTTTTTCACACTAGAGTTCTCACTTTTTGTTTCCTAAGTGATTTAAATAACAAAGAAAACTCACCCTCTGTTTATAGTGGTTAAATTTGGTGTTAAACCTTACCAAATTAGGCCTCAAAATTCGATTATGGATCAACTTCTTATGAAAATGCACCAAAAAAGCGTATACGGATTTTCGCACGATCGGTAGGCCGATCTTGAACTTACTCCATCGGTAAGCCGAAGTTTCCCACTAGCTTGCCGAACTTATGATAATCTTGATCCTCGAGAATATCTTATTTTTCACCGAGAATCTTAAATAGAGCATCAGTTTTCATTCAAATAACTGCTCGGGTCTAAAAGTACGTTCGATATAACCTCAAGTATAAGGTTGTCCAAGTAACAGATCTCGATGAGTCCGAGGTCGATCCCATAGGGAAAAGATATTGTAAAGGTCCAATATACTAGTTATATTATGTTTAGTTGAAGAATCTGAGAATAAAAGTTAATTTTATTTACAATTTATTTACAATATTTACATATTTTTTTCCTTTTTCATTTTTAGAATTTTTTTTTAGAATTTTAACAACAAGAAATATGGCTTAGATTTGAATAGTAACTTTATAAGCAAAATTTAACTCAGGAGATGGAACTTTAACAATAAGTGCAATTAATTTTAAAGGTAACAACAATTTTAACAAACACCGAGGATTAAAGGTTCAATTCTGACAATTAATTTAAATATGTTTTAGTTTTTCTAAACTTATTTATTTATATGGTTTAAGTATACAATATGCCATCTTTTGTCTACAATAAATCAAAAGTTATTAAGCATTTATTGTGCCAATTCATGTCTATAATGCATCAAAACGCATGTTTAACAAATATGTATATTTTCAAATTAACCTACTAAAATTACCAACAAAATTTACCGTTAAGTATTTACCACGCCATTTCATGTCTATGAATAATCAAAGTATTCTTAAGCATTATTCGTGCCATCCTATGTCTATGATAAATCAAAGCTTAATTTTGCAAGAATTTTAGTTAACTTAACATGAAAATTATAAGTTTTTTAAAAATAATTTTGACATTATAACAACTTAGAAAATTTAAAAAAAAGTAAAAATATTTACTTTAATTTTGCCAGAATATCCCCCTCTCTCCCCTCAGCTAAAAAGAAATTTAAAAAGACATAATTAATAAAATACTACTGATATTATTGGGCATAATTTTTACAACATAAACTGAGAAATATTTTACAAGAAACTGAACTAAAAACTAAAATATAAATTAAACTATTTGAAACTATTCATGCAATATCGATCTCATACTACGAGAAAGATGTTGTACTCAACCGAGGTGAAGAGCCTCGGTATTTATAGGCAAAATATACCTATTATTGATTGATTTTTTTATTATTTTTTTATACAATTTGCCTCACTGACTCGTTGACATTTTTATAACAAAATGTGCCTTTTTTTTTTTCACGTGAGATTCCTTTGGTTGGTGTCTGAAAATTCGTTTGAAATCCCCTGCTTCTCAGCAGCTGGCAGGATTAAAACAGGCTGATCGTGGCTGTTAATTTCATGATCCAAAGGCTGAAATTTGCACTCAATAATGGGCCCAGTGGGACCGCAAATATGGACCGTCAGATCAGTCAAGGTCCGCATATCCAATGGTTACAAAGATGGCTTCAGTGCAAACGACTGCATGCAATCCGACGCTATCTGAACTGCCCTCTGACACGCGTGGACTTTGTCTGTGCGTGTTATGCACGCGCAAATCGCTATTCGCCACATTTACCGCACAATTATGCACGTTGACATAGTTGATGACATATTGACACGCGTCCTCTTATCGAATGGCTGAGATCAATTCGGTTGTTCATCCAATGGTTAGAAACTCACCACGTGTCCTCTCAAATTCAAGTGCGAATTTTTAATTGTTTTTAATGCATTTGATGTCCAATTTTGTCCCTTTTTGCATTGTTTTGCTATGTTTTTCCTTCAGATTTTAAATCTAAAATTCACAAATACACTAAAATTAATTATAATATTTACAAAAATATTAAAAATATTTATTTATATTAAAATACACAAAATTAATTAAGAATAGATAAAAACTTCTAAAATTTTTAGCCTCTTTCGGTTTAACATATATATGATTTTTAAGACTTGAAAATATTTTTAGAAATTATTAAAAATATAATAGGACATATTTACAAACTTAAAACACACTATTAAATACATTAAGACTTAAAAATAAAATAACCGCACATTATTTTTGCGGTTTTGACTATTTACAAACTAAACACTTATTTAACTTATCGAAACGACTCTAAAAATTACCAAAAATATTATTAAACATAAAAAACACACTAAAAACATATTTTTAAACACATTTACGCACTATGACACAAAAACACTTATTAACACAAAAATACTATTAATTAAAGGATTTAATGAGAAATAAAAGCATAAATAAATAATTTAAGCCTTATAAAATATACACTTTTACAGTCTTATCAATAACCCAATAGAGAAGTAATTTGATTAAAATATTCATATGCAGATAATCGCATAGAAAATAAAATGTTATCCAAATAATTCAACATGTTTATCTTGAATTAATTTACAAAATTAATTCAATCAGTAAACTAATATGAATTATTAAATCCAATCTTATTGAATTTCAGCCAATTTGATAATTTAACATAAGTCACCAATATGTAGGAAAATCATGCCGTATCGTTACAGGATTTATTATGAGCTAGTAAAGGGAACCTGATGACATATATAGTTGTGACGCCCTAGGGAGGGGCTCAGTAGTTTTAGGTAAATAAAATGAAAATTAATGTAAATAGACAGAAAAATAAATAAAGATATGTCGAAAATAAATAAATTAAGTAGATTTCTCATTTAAAATAAATATCATTAGAAATAAATGATATCATTGGTAGTCACCATCACGTGAATACCAAGAAGGTGGGGCCGAGATCTCATTCTCATTCACCATCACGTGGAAGCTAGCCACGAAGGTGGGTAGATAAATAAAATACAAATAACATCAATAATAATAATAATATAAAAATACTAAAAATCATCTTTGAAATAGATGACGCGGTGGGGCTCATAAAGGCGAAAGTGACATCAACAGCGACATTGGGACAATTCATATAGTATACGTGTCATATCACAGGTACATAGAAAATACCATTTCAATCACAAGAGCCAGGTTCCAATCCTGAGACCTTCCTCCCTCATTAAAACCTGGAAGGGGATATTTAAAAATAGGAAAAACGTGAACGGAAGGCTCAGTAGGATAATTAGTTAAAAACAAGTTATTTTCAAATATCATTCACAAATCATATTTACTAAAACAAGTCTCAAAAATTTATTTATAAAGATTGATAAATACTTACTTGAACAAATCTTTGATAAAACGTCACCGTACGGGTTTTGAAAATCCAAAATAAATATCAAAATACAATTCTTTAAAATTAATAACAGAAATCATTATTAAAAGAAAACATTTAAGAGATGGACTTGACCAAAACGATTTAAAAAGGGCTACCAAAGGAAGGGATGAAAATATCCTACCTCATTTGAAATCCAATAACGTAAGCTCCAAATAAAATTCAACGTATGCTCCATATATATTTAAAGCCTTAAAAACTGCATTTAAAATCATAAATTTCTTTCAACAAATATCATTATGTTAGTTTAATTATCAATGTGCCCTTTTGACTCAAAATAATCATAATATAAAATTATAATCCTTTTTGAAACATTTCAGAATCATTAAATATTAAAAACTGGAAGAAAAATATAATTTTCTAAGTCCACAGTCGACCTGTCGAATTCCCTGGTCCGGCCTACCGAACTGCACAGTTAGGCTTGCCGAAAAACTAAGTCCGGTCGGCCAAATTTTTTCAGGTTTGGCCTACTGATAGTATGAATCCAGCTTGCCGAACACATGAATCTAGCCTGCCGAAGATCAAGTTCGGCCTGCTGCACTGGCAAAATCAGGGAACCTGAGACTTCGGGTCTCGACCTTCCCAAGCTCTAAATCTCAAATTAAAACCTGTTTTTCAATTCCCAGATCATGAAAATTAGATAGAAAGCATAGGAAATCATAATAGAACAAGTTTGAACAATTTTCTCCAAATTTAAACTCAATTTCACAATAGATTTGAAAATCTAAGAAAAATGTAAAAATTATGATTAAACTAATTTTAGATTCATAGTAAAATAAGTCCTATAAGCTTAGATTAAACATTATCTAAGCTCAATGAAGCTTGGATTGCAAAATACATAAAAATTCAAAACAAAATCAAAATTTTGGAAAGAGAAAGAGCTAACCTCAAATCAATGTTTTTGAAGAGGATTTCTAGGTTAAATCTCTGTCTCTTAACTTCAAATCAACGGGTTTAAAGCTTGAGAATGAAATTTTGCAAAGAAAATGGGAGAGCAAGAGAGACGGGAATGAGAGAAGGAGAGAGACGAGAGAGGGCACTGAAAACGTGAAAGAGAAGGGAAAGAAAGAAGAAAATGAGGAAGAGAGAGGGAAGTGAGAAAAAGAAAAGGAGTCAAAGGCATTTTCAAAATTATGGGGAAAATATGGGATAAAAATATCATTTTATATTTTTAAACCAAAAATCAAACTTTAGATATAACAAATACAATAAAATCTTCAAATAACTAAAATTAACGACGACAATTTACATGGGCACACTTAATAATTAAGCTTAACATAATAAATTCCACTTTAAAAATTCAGGGGCGTTACAATAGTTTAAGCTCCTATAATTATAAAATACAATATCCCAGATACATATTTTATAATTATCAACTCCAAAGCTATCCCACTAAAAGCTTAGAGTTGTACTATCAAACTATATAAAATTATGAAGCTTCAATAAGTTAATTGTCCATGACATATCATAATGTGTTACATCCCTATAGGATATTCATAATCGGCTTAAAAATTATGAATGTGCTTTCAATTTGTTCGCTTCCTTATATAGGACATGAGATAGACATCCCCATATGCTAATATGGTTTAAGGATGTCTTCCTACCTATCCATAACTCACAAGGAGTTTTAAGAATCAATTTTGAAGGTACATTGTTCAAAAAATAACATGCGATTTATAGTGCATATCCTCAAAAGGATAAAGGTAATGTAGAATAACTCATCATAGACCTAACCATTTCTAACAAAGCCCTATCCCTTCTTTCAGCTATGCCATTCTGCTATAGAGTGCCTGGTGCAGTCAAATAGGATAAATTCCTATTCTCTAATAAGTGTCTTAAGAACTCATCGAAGAGGTATTCGCCACCTCAATCGAATCAATGTGCCTATATTGTAACGCCTTCTTTACGGACGTCACAAATGTCGTTACATTCATTCATTTTACTATTAATTAAAGTAAAACTATTATAAATAAAAACATGTATTTGAAATCATAATTTGAAAAACATACCCAGGATCCATGCATACATTTTTTTAATATATTAATATTTAATAACTTTATCTATTATAATTATTTAATAACTTTATCTATTATAATAACTTACTTGATTATAAACATCCTTTAAA
Source organism: Artocarpus hirsutus (assembly GCA_946598075.1). Classification (NCBI taxonomy): domain Eukaryota; kingdom Viridiplantae; phylum Streptophyta; class Magnoliopsida; order Rosales; family Moraceae; genus Artocarpus; species Artocarpus hirsutus. The sequence continues at coordinate 48,781 of CAMOHE010047205.1, read as the reverse complement.
TAGTTTATCAATACCAATGTAAATTAAATAAACTTTAAAAACAACCTTGAAAATCTACATTTATAGTTCGGCAGGCCGAACTCATTCGACAGACCGATGGTTAACTTTTGGCATGCCGCCTGAGGCTCTGCAAAATAGGATTCTAAAATCAATAAGATTGGTAGGCCAGTACAGGATAATCGACAGGCTGATTCATACATCGGCAGTCCGACCAGTAATGGTCCGTAGGCCGAACTGTTATACAAAAAAAAAAGAGTTTAAAACCAATCTCAATGTTTCAAATGTGGAAGACAATAGATAAAACTATAAGGTTAAAGTGTCATAGTTTAAATCTTTAAACTCTACAAATAAACATATTAAAAAAAAATATAAAATATAGTTTATATCATTAAAATCCCTTCTTTGGTGTTCTTCCGTTTGTAATTCATCATCCTTGATTCACATGCCCATCTGTGTCCCCCACCTATTCCATAACTCTCTTACCTTTATCTGCAACATGGTGTAAAACTGAAATAAGCAAACGCTTAATAGGTACATTTCATAACTCACAAGTAAAAACATTTTAGAAACATCATCATCTTATGCATTATCATAATAGTGCACCATGCATAATTTCATAAGAAACATATCTTTCAACATATTATCCATATTAAAACTTTATTCATTTTATCTTAAGGGGCCCAAGTGTTGCATCATAAACATCATTGTAGGCGCGCCGTCATGAGAGGAGAAGGGTAGCTAATCCTAAACCAAACATGACATCATAACATAACATAAACATGGGTATGCAACACTTATTTAAGTGATACATAAACATATATATATATATATACACACACTTTCATACTTTGAAACACATGTTCATCAATCATGCATAACTTTTGATAATTCAAAGTTTCATGGTAAAACATCAATTAAAACTGTCAAAGATTCATCATAAAAATCATCATAAACATAAATTTCAAGCTTTTCATATACCACATCATGTTGTAGGTGAGAATGTACTTACTTATATAGCTTACTTAACCTTAATTTGTAGGTGACGTTGCCGTAGTCTTGATGTGCTCGCTCCTTAGTGTGTTCATGTCATACATTTATTTAAAGATAAATAAAAATTAATATTTAATTGTCATAGAATTAATCATCACCACATAACGTTATGCATTTCCATATAACATCACACATACATTCATCTCTTGAAAACATAAATTTATAATATGTTTCATTAACCTTTAGACATTAAAACAAAACTATCAACACAAATATTTCCTGACCTCCATGAATTCAAAACTCAACAACTTTACATTCACACACAATTAGGGCACCAAATTTAGCAGGAACAACGAAAACATATAAACATATTACCATGATTTTTCATTAGTCATGAAAATTTCATTTAGCAATTTAAATAAGTCACATAACCTACAATACAAAATTTGCCAGCAATATAATTCAGTGAGCAGTCCCTACTAACATTCACATAATAACTTATCTACATCCCAAATTAATTCCATAAAAATCCGGCATGCATTAGACACTAAAAACTTCAATATATCCAAAAATCACCTTTAAATAAATTCCATACTATTTAAAACTATGCATGGGACAACATGTACAAAACTACTTCCATCATACTAAGCAGTGAGTTTCATACATTTAACATAATCCAATAAATTAAATAAAATTACTATGACTCTAAAATTCATATGACAACTTTTTAACATACAATACAGTACCTCCAAAAATTCTCATCACCAAATAAAATCATTAGTCATGCAAAAACATCACACAATAAAAGTTCAACAATTTACCGATAAAACAGTCTAAAAAAACTAGCTTCAATAAAAATTCCATATCACATAAAATATTCATTGAATCATCACCAAAATTTCCAGTCCCTAACTTAACATCTACATGAACATATTTGCCAAATTTCATGAAAATAGCATTCATTTGCATTAAGAATAGCACCTATATATTTGCGCAACACAATCAAACAACAATAATTTACTGTGAGTGACAGAGAGAAGAAAATTAATAAATTATTATAGAAAAATCCAATTAACTTGAAATTTGGTCGAACATCACATAACACATACATGAATAACATATTAAAATTTCAGACCCAACGGAAATTCCTAGACAAAGATATGGGGGTCGGATTACAGATAGACTATAATTTCAGAAATACCAAGAGCAAGATTTTTACCTCAAAAATTTCTTCTCAGGCTTCCTTGAATTTCACCCAATGAAAATTTTGATATGTTAATCAAATAACAGCAGAGGAATTGAGAGGGAGAAGAAGGAGAAAACATGAAGAAGATAGAGGGTGAGAGGGAGAAAATGTGAGAGAGAGAGAGAGAGAGAAAGAGAGAGTGTTTACGTGAAAAAAAATGAAAATGGCGTAAAGAAAGGACAGTCTTCCCCACAATATTAGAATTTTCTAACTGAGATTGTGGTCAATTCACGTGGAAGATGGGAGACAATAAGGGAAGGTCAACAAATTTTGTCTCACTTACCATATATCAACTTTCAAAAATAGGAAACCTTATCAAAGAATCCAATCAATCTAAAGTAAAACATTTCTTTACCAAAATTAAAGAAAATGCCAAAAATATACTAATCAATCAAAACTAATCATTCAAATCATATCCAATCATCATCATCATCATTGTCACAAATTTTGGGTTATTTCTACTAATTCCATGTTAGCAATCTTCAACCTGCCGACTGCACAGTTCGACCTATCGAATACATGAGGTCCAGCCTGCCAATGAAATTCCATCGGCCTGTTGTTCAGTGAAGGACAATTCGGCCTGTTGAACTTGAAGGTTCGGCCTGCCGAACTGCCTTATACACTAAAGTTTACCAAAACATTAATTTATTACAAAAATTATAATTAAACATACATCATAAATAACATGAACACCTTGAGCACATCAATTCCACGTGACCGTCACCTGTCATAACACTTAGAATAAAATAGTTAGTAACATTATATCATAAATCAATAAGGAAATTACTTAACATCGTTACTAATTTGACAAGATCTGTTACATGAAAATCAATGGGTGTTACATATATGGGTTTACCTAGTTGCTTGTCCCCTTCAGCCCGAAACTCCTTAAACTTATCAAAAGTTTTGCTTTTTTTATGCATTAGGTATACATACCCATGTCTTAAGTAATTATCAATAAAAGTACGAAGTACTTTGCCCTCCACATGCCTTGATGTTCATGGAACCACAAACATCACTATGCACAAGTTCTAAAACCCCTTCGACCCTATTGCCCTTAGACCCTAATGGTCTTTTGGTCATTTTGCCCTACAAAAAAGACTCATATTGTGTATAGGTTCTACCTTTAAGTGACTTAAAGGTCCATCCCTTACCAACAATTGAATTCTATTTAGGCTAATATGATCAAATCTTAAATTCCAAAGATAAGTCTTATTAGAGTGAGAAGTCTTAAATCTTTTAGAGTTATTGTCATTAACCTCAGTGTTAAGCAGTGTGTCCATCCTAGGTTTGATAAAATAGAGATTGTTTTGCATCCAATCATCACTGATAAAATATTTGTTTTTATGAATCACCACTTTATTATTAAAAGATGCTGAGTAAGAGTCTTTAAATAAACAAGCTACATATGTTAAATTCTTTTTAAGTCTAGGAACATAAAACCATCTTTCAAAACTAAAATCCTATAATTATCGAAGCAAAGATGGATGTCTCCTACTGCTTCAGCCAACACCAAGGATGCATTGCTCATCCATAGCGTGACATCCTCATGCAGTAGACTTTTTGTTTCTTTTAACCCCTACAGAGAAACACAACATGATTAGTTGCTCCAAAATCTATGACCAAAGTGTCACTTGATTTCTTAACTAAATAAGTCTTAATAACTAGAAGTTCATACTTACCCCCTCGAGAAAGGAAGCTCTTGTAATTTTTCTTGATGTGTGTAACTTTCCCATAGAAAAAGCACTTCAGCTTCTTCGGGTTCTTCTTTTTCTTCTTCTTATCCTTGCCTTTTGCTGGGATAGAAGACTTCCTATTCTTAGCCCTCTGTTTCTTTCTATTGCTTGTTTTAGTATTAGAACCTGACGCAGTTGACAAGTTAGCCTCACTACTAATAGGAGTTTCCTCGATCAGATTTTCTAACTCCTATAACTACTTCATTAACTCAGTCAAGGTTACATCTTGTTTATTGTTTAAATTGCATGAAGCTCTAAACAAGATGAACTCCTTTGATAGAGTCTCAAAGACCATAGTTATCTATGACTCAGCATTGATATCAGCTCCATGGGTTTGAGCCTCAGGAAGGTAACCCATGACCAACATCATATGCTCCTTCATAGGAGTCCTCGGTCTTTGCTTACAGTTTAAGAGTTTCTAGAAATCCCCTTGCTATTTCGTTAAGGCTTGACCTCCAAACATGTCTTCAAGATTATCCAAGATCTACTTTGCAGTCTCATAATCTTCATGTTGAGGTTATTCATCTAGCCATAACATAACTGTGGGCCTGATCATTAACATCTTTCTAGTGATCATACGCTTGGATTTGCTCATTAGTGGGATCCCTAGTAGGTTCGGGAGGACAACATGTCATCAACACAAATTTCAGTTTCTCAAAGGATAGGACAATATTCAAGTTCCTTTTCCAATCATTGTAATTCTTGCCAGTTAACATGTTCTTATCAAGTATCGACGATAAAGCATTTTTAGACATTTTAATCTACAATAAAGATTCATATACCAAATATAAGCAAACATTCCACAAAATTTTTGCTAAGATAACACAAACAAGTAAACATATAATTGTGTTTATATGTCAAGACTTTGAAAGAAAAATCACAGCCTTACACCAATAATTTCCAACTCAGAATCTAACAAGCAGCCTGCGAGAGACTTCCAAAATTCAATTAGGAACATGGATCCCCTCTGATTAATATATGATATCCAAGACTTGCTTGATCTAGCATATATTAATAATCATTTTCTTTGGCCATTAATTTTATTAACAGAGCTCTTAAGGGAGGTTAATAACAAAATTAATCTTAAGTGTATAACCATCATTTCAACTATTTTATCCATGATTTATAATCGCCATGTAGGTGTACAATGATAAATCATGCTAAAATAAATTATCCCTTTAGAGACCCAACCCGGTACATGATCAAATCCTTTCTTAGGGGTGGAAACCACTTTATGTTACCTATGGACCAATGATGGAGGCTGTAGGTTCTCTCTTCAAAAACCTTCTCCCACTCAATATTTTAAAAGTCAAGTTTTTATGCTAACATGCATGAATAATTTTTAACAAGTGACACTTCCTATTCTACATGGCATCTTATCAAGATACATAGCAAATCATATTACAATGCAGACAAGCAAAGCAACGTGCAAAGCCATAAGCAAAATAATAGATAAAGAGCCGTACTATCATGGTTCCATCCTAGAGAAAAGAAAACAAAGATTACAAAAGATCAATCAAAACATATTATCGATTCTTCATCTTGTATCTTCAAGTTGTATCCTTATTCATATGGCATCTATCTTTAATTCTTTAATCCCTCATAGATCAAAAGTTTTATTTTTCTAGTCATCATAAAATTTTATAGTTTTCAAAATTGTCTAAAAAATAAAAAAAAACTACATAAAAAAACGCACCTTTTTTGTAAAAAATGTTATGCCTCTTGTTGGCCTATCGAACTAGAAGTTTGGTTTGCTAGTCTGTGACCATCAACTTGTCGATCCGATGGGCACGGCTTGCCGACTGAGTTGAACTAGCATTTTTCCAAAAAATAGTTTTTAAGTAGTTTTTTAATTTTATTTTCAACAATTCAAAAGCGTAAAACTTTATAAATGCAAACAAACAGTGAAACTCCTTTGATCTCCATCTTCACTTTGAATGATTATTTAATTACAAAATTTTACAAATTTAAATTAAAACAATAATTTCTAGACGGTGATGATAAACCACTATCTATTTGTATGAAAAATCTAGATACACATTTTAACCTCTAAGGAACTATTATTGGCACAAATTAATTAATTAATTAATAATTAAATAAAAATTTAATCAACCATAATTAATTAAACATTCACCATATAATCTCATGACAATATTTAATTATATAGAAACTCTAGGGTACCAACTCACTAAAAAATTAAATTCAAGCATAGGAGACAATAAGATCACATAATTCATGTATATAGCATGATCACAAACCCAAAATTCAATGTAAAAACCAGGCTTTGATATCAATTGTTGGAAAACAAGCGCGTAATAAAATTTTAAAATTGCAAAATTAGAGTATTTTTCAAAACACAAGTTTGACATACTAATGACAGATCTTACAAACCTCTTTTGTATACTGAAGTGGGCTCAAATCTGTGTAGAGAAGAATATTTTAAAAGAGCCTTAATCAACTGGTCTTCTTTGCTATTCTCTATCCACGATCGAAGTACGAGTGATCGCACATCGAACAGCTTTTTCTTCGATGACTCTCCTTCCAACCACTAAAGAAAACCAAGAGCTAAGATCCTTGATGTTGAACAATAGCTCTTTAGGAGTATCAGAGTTTTTCACACTAGAGTACTCATTCTTTGCTTCTTAAGTGATCTAAATAACAAAAAAAAACTCACCCCTTATTTATAGTGGTCGAATTTAGGGTTAAACCTTATTAGATTAGGCCTCAAAATTCAAGTCTAAATCAACTTCTTATGAACAACATGTCAAAAATGCATACGCCGATTATCGCATGATCGACAAGCCAATCTGGAAGATTAGCCTGCCAAACTTACTCCATCAATAAGCCAAAGTTTCCCACCAGCTTGCCGAACTTATGATAATCTTGATTCTTGTGAATATCTTATCTTCCACTTGAGAATCTTAGATAGAGCCTTAGTTTTAATTCAAATAATCTAATAGAGAAGTTTCTAATTAAAATGGTCACATATAGATAATCCCATAGAAAATAAAATATTATCCAAATATTCAACATGTTTATCTTGAATTAATTTATAAAATTAATTCAATTGATAAACCAACATGAATTATTAATCCAATCTTATCGAATTTCAGCTAACCTAATAATTTAACATAAGTCACAATATGTAGGAAAAACATGCCGTATCATTATAGGATTTATTATGAGCTAGCAAAGGGGAACCGATGGATATATATAGTTCAAGCTCCTATAATTATAAAATTCAATATCCAAGATACATATTTTATAATTATCAACTCCAAAACTACTCCACTAAAAGTTTAGAGCTACACTCTCCAACTATATAAAATTACGAAACTTCATAAGCTAATCATTCATGACATATCATAATGTGTCACATCTCCATAGGATCTTCATTATCGACTTAAGGATAAATTCTATTTTAGCTTCTCAATTATTTTTATCTTACATTCCATTATAATACTATTGAAAACTTACTATTCATAGATAGTATACAATTTGGTTACACTTATGTATCTAAATGGTTGAGCTCTACAGTCTTTCAATTACATGATAATGCATATAAGTGAATATCATTAACAATACAAAAAGAGCTACGGTTCTATATCTATGAATAACGAGTTTATGTCAATAAAGAGTTAAGCCTCTAACGTATTGGTATATATAACATCATTAAGTCAGGACGTCACCCTTTAATACATCAAAAGGCATAAGTCAAGATAACGGGCCCATAAGTCATTTCAAGATTCACACACAACACATATGATTATTAAAGTGAATTGATTTGCACAAATGAAATTATTAACCAAATTAATTTAACTTTTATGTCTCGATCTGATACATCGTCACCTATGACAATGCACCAATGTTTCTACTTGTGGAGTTCCACTCCAATGACTAAGATACGTCATCTCCTGTTAAGGATGTAGATAGCATAACAATTTAAGCATAAATAAAGCACTTAACTTTATTGCCTCGCTTATGGATTTGATGATTTAGACCATCACCTTTAAGATTCATATCTTCTACATAATTTGTTCATCGTATGCACAATTCTTAATGGTTTAGACTAATGGTCTCAGACTTTTGTTTGCTTTTCATACATTCAACATAAATGAACATAAAGAGGACAACATTTGGTATATGCATAATAAATAAACTCTTTATTGATAAAGTGTCTCCAAAAACATATTACAATATTTTACCCCTTAGGGCACTATGTCTAACAGGTTTACTAATCGGATGGACAGGAGCGAGCAGTTAACTGAGATCATGTGCAAATCGTTGCATTTGATCTAGATCGGTTTAAGACATCTCCACATGCACGAACCCCACTGGTTGACGTGCACTGACTTGGGCAATGACATCATGACAATTGTCCCCATATCGACAGTAATGCCTAGAATTCTAACATGTTTCCCAATGCATTGCATTCTTTCATAATTTTTTGTATTTGATTCATGAGTTTGATTGACTAATATGTTGCATCTATCGTAGTAATTAAGTGTATTAACTATTAAAGATGCAACTGTTAAAGATGCAATAAGTATTTGATTACGCATTATATATTGTTGAATGATAGGGTTCCTCAAAGGTGGATCCAATAAGTGAAGAAATACAAAGGAAGTTATGATTATGTTTTTATGAAATTGTGAGGAATTAAGTAAGTTATGGAGCTCATATATGGTTTTAAGGTGTAAAATCAAAGAAAACAAGTATGTTTGAGGTAAATAGGAAGGTTTGGAGTAAGTTTTGTTGAGTAAATAAGCCAATTTATGATAAGAATCTTTTACATTGATGCCATTAGAGAATTAGATCACCAATAGAAAGATGATATGATTTTCATGCAAGTTTTATGGTTAGAATATCTTAAAAACCTAATTCCACATGATTTTCGGTGCTCAAGTTTTGGAGTCCCAATTAGGGACCTTAAGTGACTTGTTAAACCCTTTATTTTATGTTTAACTGTAGTTGGATAAATTCTAAAAGGAATACTCAAGTTTCATTATTGAAAATTTTAAGGATTCAAAGATATAGTTGTGTATTGAAGTCTTGGTGTAAGTACATGTACTTAATTTGATAAGTGAAATGCTTGGTTTAAGACCTAGGTGATGCTTGATACCTTATCTGGGTGTTTAATACACAATTAATGAGATGAATATGCTGCTAGAGTGACACCAAGCTAAAGAATAGGAAAGTATTTCATGATGAAGTAATTTATATGTGTGCTTGACTCTTTAAAAGGTTTTAAGCTACTAGGTGGATCTAACTCAGCCAAAAGTCTCTAAGTCCAACCTTTTATCTTTTCCACAAATTTCCCAGCAAGACAACAAGGGATTTGAAGAAAATTTGAAGGGGTTTATCAATTTTGTTTGTTGAAATAGCGAGAAAACCTTAACTAGCCCAAGCTAAAAGTTGTTTCAATTGGTGTTTTGTTTAATGTTGGTTTAAAGGGTTTTCTATAGAGTTAGGTTCCAAATTTTGAACTGTATACCCATATATATGTTAGTTTGAAGCTTGTAAAAGGGTTTCAGCTTATGCAATTGGAAAGTGGTGGTTTAGAGCTCGTTTCTTGAAGTTGTCTAGATTTAGGATAGTTTTTAGTGTGGCTTAGATTTTGATTTAATTACATAAGCTTGGAATTTCAGTTGGAGCTAAAAATTTTGAGGGTAGCTCATCCTATGTTTGACTAAGTACTTTAGAAAATTGTGTGTGATTTGGGAGTTATCGCCCTTATATTAGGGCTAGTTCCAGGAAGTGCAAAAGTTAAGAATTTGATGCTTTGTGATGATTTTTGTGATTTAAAAGTTATGACTGGAATATTAAATTAGTTTTAGAGAATTGATAGGTTAATTAAGCCTTAGGGGAAGCTAAAATTTAGGGGAAATGCTGCCAAAATTTATGGGAAAATGAGCTCCTTAATATTTTATTGTTAATTATTATTTGAGTGACAATAATGTAGCTAAAATGCTCAATATTATATAGGTGTTGAGCATCGGATCCCTTGAGAGGAAGCCTAAGCATTCATTACACATTATTAAAGAGCAAGGTAAGTAGAATTTCACTTGTATCACCATAACATTGTGCATATGTTTCATATATCAATAAATGTGATAATTATGTATATGATTTACATGCTATCATTGTGAGTATAAGCATACATACATGACATGATGAAAGAAGTGAACCAAAGACAATGTTATAAAGTAAACGAGTGTGAAATTATCTCTAAAATGTGTTTCGAAGACTTATGATGGGTTTAATGATAAGTAATGATGAAAGTGTATCGACAGAGACGTCTGGACCTTTATGTCTCAATGCAGCTAACTTAATAGAGAATTATGGTGTGGGATGTTTCCTTGATAATTACAAGGGAGAAGAGGAGACTGTTAATGTATTATTGCCCTACACGATGACATTTTTTATAAATGATTATTGATGTGGCCACAAGGTTTGATGAGGTATCTGGGATACTACCTCATCCAAGAAACCCTAAATACATGCATAAGGTAATGAAAAGAATATGAAGTGAAAGAAATGGGATAAATGAAGTTTTAAGTCATGAACTCATGCATTTTTACATTATAGTTACGTTATGCATTTATTCTACCTATTGGGCTTTAGCTTACTCATATCTGATGTTGCAGATAAAGGCACTTCCCAGCACTAGCTATGGATTTAGATGGTTGGCTGGTATAATCCCGATGTTCGTGACTTATATATATGGACTAGCTAACCTTTCATTTTGAGACCTTGATATTTGTATAGTTTTGAGAGCCCATAGTGCCTATGTTTGGTACTTGGCTATGTCTATTTTGAGATATGTTTTTTATTGTATATATTTGACCAGTCACATGGGATTTTGTGAGATAGATTATAACTGAATCCTCAAGTTGATTTTTTTTTTAAAGTTCAAATTTACTTTGATTTTTATTATTAAGTCATATACCTTATTAAAATATTATAAGATAAAGGTAAAGTAGCACTACTTAGTATGGCTAGATGACTATGTTAGAGTTGTATTAGGTAGGTGTTATAGATGTAGTATCAAAGCAAGGCCTGTTCTATAGACTGTGCATATACAAGGTTCATGGGTCGAAAGGAAGCACATTCAACTAGTAAGTTCATATTTTTAATATAATTTATTATGTATGGTTCTACAAATAAAATTTATGCATGTTTTGGCCATCTATTGTCAGCATATGTGAGAAAGGATGAATTGAATTACAGGAAGTCATGGTAAAAACTAGGAGTTAGGTTGAACATGTTGGGGAAAGTAGTACTTTTAATGATTGAGATAGTAGAGATGCTCATCTTGATAGGCTTCCTGATATAATGGAAAGATTCTTGGAGCAGCAAATTAAGTTACAAGCTGAGCGACCTGTAGCACTACCACCACCTCCATTGCCACCTCCTCCACCTCCACCATCCCCTCCTCCTTCTCCACCTGTACCAGCAGATAAGAACGAAGTGGGGGGTGTTATGAGTGAGCACAAGACCTTTTTCTCCAAATTGAAACCATGATATGACATATCTCCAAATTAAGTATAAGACCTTTTTCTTCACATCTTTTCAAAATAGCTTCCAAGTTGAGCAGGCATATGTCAAACGAATCATCAAAAATGGTCAAATCATCTATGAAAAATTATATACACTTTTCAACTATGTCATTGAATATGCTCATCATACATCTTTAAAATTTAGTTGGAGCATTGCAAAGTTCGAATGGCATATGCCAAAAAGCATAAGTACCAAAGGGACATACAAAAGTGGTCTTTTCTTGATCTTCTAATGCTATCTCTATTTGATAATATCCTGAATATCCATCAAGAAAGCAATAGAAAGGGCGACCAGCTACACGTTCTAAGATTTGATCAATTAATGATAGTGGAAAATGACACATGCGAGTGGCAATGTTCAACTTCCAATAGTCTATGTACATACACCATCTAGAGACGACCTTTGTAGAGACAAGATCTCCTTTTTTATTTTCTATCACAATTTAACATGATTTCTTATGTACAACTTGGGTTGGACTGACCCACTCGTTGTAGCAACGGGGTAAATGATACCCACATCTAATAACTTCAAAACCATTTTTGACAACTTCTTTCATTGTTGGTTTTAGTTTTCTTTGGGGATCTCTTTTAGTGTTAGCTATTTCTTCCAAATGGATATGATGAGAGTAGATTAAGGGACTAATACTCTTGATATTAGCTATTGTCCATCCCAACACAACTTTATGGTAATGCAGCAAGTTGATTAATTATTGTTCTTTTGATTCATCAAGTTTGGACGGCATGGTGACCGTGAAAGAATCATCAGTTCCTAAGAATTCATGCTTCAGTCCTTTGAGAAGTTAGGCTAACTTACCTTTTGGTATCCCCTAAGTTGATTGCTTTGGCTTTTCTTTTTCCTATGGTAGTTTTGTAAAATATGGTTGCCAAAACTTTGTTCCTTTCCGAATGATTGTTAAAAAATGTCAGAGATGGGATTGGGACTCTTAGGCTCAAAATTTTGGAAGATTTCTTCAAGCACATCAATTCACTTTTAAAATTCTTCATGAACAGCATAGTCAATGTTTTAAGTGTTGAAATACTCATAATTACTTATGATTATGTTCCGATATGGAAAAAGAGATTTTCATGAGACCATTGCTACAACTAATAAGAGCATTAGCTATGGCTAGGAGAGATCTTCCTATAATGATAGGAATTTTTGATCCCATATTCACCTCGCACTGGGTATCGAAAAATGAGAAATTCCATAGGGACAAATCATCTTCCACTATCTTTTGTGGCTATTTGATGGATCTATCGACCAATTACAAAACCATAGATGTGGACTTAATATCTTCAAGTCCTAACTGCAAATAAACTGAATAAGGCATAAGATTAACTCTTGCACCTAGATTTAATAGGGCTTGTATGAATCTTGGATTCCTATATGGTACTTGATTGTGGGATGTCTAGGATCCTTGTACTTGAGCGGTGCTTTTTGTTCTAGTATTGCACTTACTTGTTCAGTCAAGAATGTAGTCTTCTTCACATGGTGCTTTCTTTTCACAGTGCATAGGTCTTTGATAGCCTTGGCATATGTTGGCACTTAATTGATTATATGCAATAGAGGAAGATTGATTTGAACTTGCTTTAAATGTTCTAAGACCTCTTCACGACTTTCTAGTATTTTCCCAATAGGTCTAAGTGCTTGAGGGGAAGGGACCTTCATTGGAAGCTTGCTCATCTCTTCTTCTTTTTGTGGGACTTTTTCCTCCCTACTCATGTCCACAGTGCTTGTTGACAAAGCATTTGGTGTTTTATCTATGTGAGTTCCGACATAATTAAGTTCTTTGATGTTATCCATTTTAGATTTAGAGGTTTGTGCCATGTGTTGCCCTCTTAGATTGGGTTGAGGTTGAGATGGAAATTTACTGTGTTTCTAAATTGCTAAAGATCCAGTTAATTTTGTGATTTGCTCTTGAAGTTTTTGTTTTCTTCCATCACTTGTGTGAGGACCGCTTGTGCCTTCTGATTTGTCTTAGTTTGTGCCTCAATGAATGCATGCAAAGTATCCTCAAGGGGCCTACTTGATGGGTGTAGGTTACGTTGAGGAATAGCATATTCCTTTTGTGGATGTGCTTGTTGTTTAGTTCTCCATTGATTTCCAGATGATTGTGCTTGATTTAAATTCTTCCAACTAAGATTTGGATGGTTTTTTAAGCCAAGATTTTAGGTTTCTGAGTAGGGTGTAAATGGTTTTGTGTATGTGCCTAAGGCATTACACTGCTCTTCATACAATCCTTTCATTTCACCATAAGCAGGATAATCATCTGCTTAACGTTCTACTCCTCTACACATGAAGAATGTACCTTGGGAATCGATCTTTGCAATGTGTAGATTTCTCTACCATCTTTTGCCTTAAGGGCTTCAATTTGTCTTATGAGATTCTCAACTTGAACTTTGAGGTTATCGTCTTCCCTTAATTGGTAAACTCCAGTTGGTCGGGACTTGTTAGTGCTTTCAATAGCACTTGGTCCAGTCCAAGTGTGAGCTTTTTCTACCAAATCAATTATGTACTCTATGGCTTCATCAGGGTCTTTATGTAGAAATTCTCCATTGCACATCATTTATATAAATTAACGCTCTTGACTTATAAGTCCATTGTAAAAGTAGCTAATAAGATGCCAACTCTTGTGTCCATGGTGAGGACACTAGTTTAACAAATCCTTAAATCTTTCCTAAACTTGGTAGAGTGTTTCATTATCTTTTTGAGAAAAAAGTTGAGATTTGTTGTTTGAGATTATTGGTCCTATGATGCTGGAAGTACTTGTTAAAGAAGGTAGTTGTCATTTCTTCCTATGATCTAATGGATCGAGGTCTTAAAGAATAGAGCTAGCTTTCAGCTTTATCCTTTAAAGAGAACAGAAAGAATTTCAATTTGATGAAATCAACAAAGTCAGCACGACTATGAAAAGTGGCTACTACCTCCTAAAATTCACGAATATACACGTAAGGATTTTTACTTTCCAACCCATGAAAGGTTGGCAAAAGTTGGATCATGCTAAGCTTAAAATCCTATTATGGCATATTTGGTGGAAATATGATACATTATGGATTGGAAGTGTGAGACAGATGCATGTAATCTTTCTACACCCTTTGGGGATTCTCCTTGCATTGCAACATTACTAAGGATTTAGAATTAAGGTTGTTGGTGGCAAAGCTAAAGAATGTAGAAAAGAGTTTGATGATTGTTCACTAGGGTTCCTTAAGTCTGGACCTTTAGCAAATCGCCCTAGTTCATCTCTTTGTCGATGCATTAACCCTAAGTGTTCTTTTTTTTTTCCCCTATTACCAAAACAAAAGACAAAACATTTAGCACCAAAACAAAAGACAAAATGTTTAGCTTTTTTCTATTTGAGATGAACAAAGTAGTGAATGAGAAACATTTGTCTTGTTTATTGTGTAGGAATTGCAAATTATATCTTTTAAGAATATTCTCAGGAAAGATTGGTGGAGTGAGGCCTCCTTAAAAACCAACATCTTAGTTAGAACAACGTTCCCAGAATGACTGGTGTTAGGAGAATTTCCAAAGGTAACTGGTTATGGAAAAATTTTTACAAACCTTTGACCAGCCCCCAAACATAACTTCTTTAAAGAATATTCTTCCTCAAAACTACAATTTAGTCTTTAAGTTTCATGAAAAACTTAGATATAAAGTTTTATGAAATTTTATTTCTAAGTTCAAAAACCTAAATCTAAACCTAAAACTAACAAGCAACTAAATCACATTGCCTAAATAAAATTCTAAAATAAAGCACAAAATATTTACAAAAGCTAATATTAAATTTCTTTTTATTATATTCGTTTTCTTTTTTTTTTGAAATTTTTTTATGAATAATGAATACTTATTGGAACAATAACCTACATGAATAGTAAAGTATTTAACTAAATACTTAATCTACAAATTAACATGGTTGTAATTACAATATTTATATGATAAGGGTAGATTACTTACCTATTGTTGTGTTTAATTTTGGTAATTCGATGCAAATGCAGCACCTCCCCAACAATGGCATCAAATTTTTGTTGCTTCGCCCAAAATGTTTCTTTAAATGCCATTGTTTGGAGAATAGTAAGGGCAATCATATCCATAAGGAGGTGAAATTTATAAATGGTAAAGTTGGCAATTTTAACGTTTTGAGAGAGAAGTGAGTTTAACAAAATTAAACGTAAAAGATGGAACATATATTTTTCTTTTCTTTGGTGATTTCAAATTTTAAGGTTTATAACATACACTTAAATCGATAAGGTGTCAAGAATCCTTTATCTATTTATTATCAGTATGGATTTTGATTCAAATTAAATTTGCAAAGCATTTGATTGATTAAATATTTTCTTGTTAAAACAAGCATGTTATTTTCAAAAAATATCAAAGAGTGACAATATTTGAAGCAATAATGCATTAAGAGACATTTCATAAAAACATTAAATAAAAGCACCAATTATGATAAATAAAACCGTTGTCGCTACAAAATTAATTATCACAATTATTAGACGAAAAAGGTAAAATTAATCCAAATTAAAATATTTAAGTAGAATAATATTTACGTTAAAACCAACAAAAATTTATTTTATGAAGTACCCGAGAGCGACAAAATACCTACTTCCAATGATACTACAATAAGAGATATTCCATAAAAAATAATGTTAACATTATTGTGCAAATTAATTAATATATAAAAAAGTATGACTGAATTTATATAAAAGCTGATAGCATGACAATATTGGTTTAGAATATAAGAAAATATTATTTCTACTAAAATAAAAGCATCACGGCAATATTATAGAATCAAAATCTGCACCAGATAATTACACATATAAATTCATCTCTTTTCTCACCACACTACTCTAGCCTAGCTTACTCAACATTTCGATAAGTTCTATAGAGAAAATATGAAAATGAAATGTAAGCATAATTTTGCTATGCTTTGAATGAATGGTGTTCGTAACGAAGACTTCGGCTTCCTTTTATAGGAAAGTTTGGTACTATGGGGACACTGTAGCAGAGAAGAATTCTTCAGAGTAGGTAAGTTTTTGTATCTTTTTTTCTTCTTGTTCTAAGCCGATTGTTGCTCTTGAGAACACAAATTTGAGTTTGTAATCTAGTGTAATGTAGCAAAAGGATGGATAGAAAAGGTGCGATCTAGATCATTGGACGCGCTAAATTGACTTCATCTGGCAGTTGATGTGCGTTGAGCATGTAGGACCAGTTGGGACCATGTGTGGGCTTGCATGAACTATTGGATCTAGACTAGTAAACCAATTAGATGGACAGGATTAAGCAGCTAATCGAGATCATGTGACACCCGAGCATTTCTAGTACATTAAAAATGCAATAACTTAAGGATTAAGTTAAGCGAAAATATGTGTTACAATGATTATTGTTTAATCAAATTTTTATGATAAAGTCCATAAAAGTGAAAACGAGATTTTTTAAGGGCAAAAATGTAAAGATTTTTATGTTAGGGCCAAAACTGTAAAATCGTGTGAAAACTAAGTCTTCACCAAGGAACGTTGAGTTCCTGCACTGCTGTAGGTAGTGAGTACTCATAGATGTTAAGTTTTAAAGGATTTAAAGTTTAGTCAAGGAAAGAACGAAAGAAACAAACGTTACAGGGCAAGAATGTCTAGATTTTCGTATTACGGGTCAAATTTATAAGGTTTTGACAAAATGGATTTAATTGAAAGAAAAACCATTGTGTTTGTTTTTTGTAATATTATGGGACATAAAGAAATAAAAGTTATGTTTTAATAGGTTTAAAAGTTTTCTAAGACCCCTCAAGGTAAAATAGTCATTTTATGAAAAATGGCCAAAATGGACCCAAAACGCGCGATGTTAGAAAATACCCCTTAGCGGGAATTTTTTCATAACTTGTAAGAAATGAAACGGTAAAGTTAAGCCATGAGTTTTATAAAGTTACGAAATAAGCGAAAAACTCATTAAGGGTAAAAATTTTCATTTTTTAAGGAAACGGCTAAACAGAGTTGAACCCTTTGAATCAACAAAACGCTCTTAGACGGAGATTCTTCCATAATACATTAGGTAACTAACCTATCAAGAAAGATAGTAAAACTAATTAAGGAATGTTAAAGTTAAGAAAAAGAAAGTAACCCGATGGGTTACAAGGTTAAGCGAAAAGTAACTTGATGGGTTACAAAATTAAGTGAAGGGAAAAGTAACCTGGTAGGTCAAAAAGTTAAGAACAAGATAAACCAATGGTTTATAAAGTTAACTAAAGAGGAAGGTAAGGTAACTTGATGGGTTACAAAGTTAAAAACAATGGGGTACAAAGTAAAGGGAAAGGTAAACCGATAGGGAACCGAGTTAATTAAGAAGGAATGAATATTTAATGTTTAAGTTACGTTATTAATCGAGTAGATTGATAATAAGAAAAGTTAGTTAATAAGTTGAGTGTCGTATGATCAAGACACAGACGCCGACTAATGAAAGGAAAAGGAAGGAAACAGGAACGTTAGAGTTATAGACAGGAAAGTTTCAAACCTCACCTATAGCATGAAGTAGATAATTTTCAAATGCTTTTATATATGTTTGCAAATGTGTCTGTAATTGTTATGCAAGTTGTTTTTAAAGTACATTTGCATTTGTTATGCAAAAGATTTAAAAGTTCAAAATGAGATTTGCAATGAAATTGCAATTGTCATGTTTAAAGTACATTTGCATTTGATATGCATAACATTTTTAAAAGTTCAAGTTATGATTTTCAATGTGTTTAAAGTATGTTTGGCTGTGAAGTGCACAATGTTTTAAAGAGTATAAGTTATGATTTGCAAATGTGTTTGCATATGATGTGATAGCATTTGATATGCTCACTACAGTTAAAAAAAAGGTAAAGTAAAGATGACAAAAGAAAGTGTCGTACTAGCCTCCTTGTTGTGAGGTACTGAAAGTAAAGTTAAAGTTGTGACCTCCTTGATGTGAGGTACACAAGTAAAGTTAAAGTTATGACCTCGGTGTTCAATGGTCTCATGTCTTCCACAAGGAAAGTATCATGTTTATGATCTCATGATTAATGATGCTGGTACGAACACTAAAGTTTATAAGATAAAGAAAGTAATGGAATAAAGATAAAAAGTTAAAGCAAGAAATGAATATTTATAGAATGCTCATAATTGAAAGTTCATAATTAAGCATAAATGGAATCATGCATTTTGATTTTGCTTGTATTCCTTGTTAGGAAATGTTATGTGCTATGAAAAACATTCTAAGAAATGTTTTACGTTAAATATTTATGAAAAACTTTTTTATGTTTATAAGAAAAGGTTTATGAAGGATGTTTTAAGAAAAAACGTTTAAGAAATGTTTTATGAAAAATGTTTTTGAAAAATATTTTACGAGAAAGGTTTTTATGAGAAAAGCTTTTAAAGCATGTTTTGATTATTTATG
This sequence comes from Artocarpus hirsutus, assembly GCA_946598075.1. Taxonomy (NCBI): domain Eukaryota; kingdom Viridiplantae; phylum Streptophyta; class Magnoliopsida; order Rosales; family Moraceae; genus Artocarpus; species Artocarpus hirsutus. The sequence continues at coordinate 29,845 of CAMOHE010047205.1, read as the reverse complement.
AGATTACGTTTAAACTTACTGAGTGAAAGCTTATTAAAAGTACCTTCGTGCTGTATGTAGTCTTATGTGTAACCAGTAGGACCTGTTTGAAGAGCTCGATGCTATGGAGGATGGATGCAAAAATTTAGGTATAGATATCGCTGCAGTATGTTTCTGCTATTCAAAGAAAATGTTTTTCCACTCTTTGATCTAGTTTTTTCAAAGTTTTAAGGAAGTCAAAGTTCTAAGAAATATTTTACGAATTGTTTTATATAATTATAAAGTTAAGTTTTAAGTTATGATTCAGTTATATTTCTTATTAAGTTTTAAGAAACGATTTGAAATGGTTTTAAAGTCAAGTGTTGAGCAATGTCACAACTTAAATTACGATAGAAGTCGCAACAGTTTTTAAGAATATTTTAAAGGATGTTAAAAGAAAAAATATTTCTACTAATTTCTTACTAAGTAAGTAAGATTAATGTTTAAGTAATTATGTTTAAGAAAGTTCAGTGACTACTCAAAAGACCGGGTCGTCACAGATCATGTGTGAACTGTTGAACCTAATCTAGACTGGTTTAAGACATCTCTACGTGTGTGGGCCCACTTGGTTGATGCGTGTTGACAAGTGCAATGACTTCGTAACAACTGTCCTCAAACCTATGACGGGGATCACTTTTGGAGTTAATCCAACAGCTTTGGTTCTACCATATGACCTGGTCTTTTGAAATTTGAATTTTAATTATTTCTTGAGCATTTGTTGCCTGATTTTTCCCATGTTATTGTCATTTTGCTACGTTTTTGCTCTAGATTTCAAATATAGAAATGCAAAATTAAAACAAAAATTAATTATTTTATAAATAATATTAAAAAAAATATATTAAAACACACAAAATAGATTAAAAATAAGAATAAACTTCTAAAATTAACGGACCTATATGGTTTTACACAGATATGTTATTTAACACTTAGAAATATTTTTAGAAATTACTAAAAATATATTACAACATATCCAAACACTAAAACACACTTTAAAATATATTAAGACTAAAAAAATCACAATACATTATTTTATGATTTTAGTTTATTTTACGACAAACAAATATTTTACACAAAAGAAACTTTTCTAAAAATTACTGGAAATATACTTAGACATAAAAACACACTAAAAGTACGTAATTAAAATATTTTCACATCAAGATACTAAATATTGTTTAACACTAAAATACTATTAATTGAAGGATTTAATAAGAAATAAAAACATAAATGAATGATTTTAGCTTTAAAAAATGTACACTTTTATTGTCTCATCAGTTATAGTTCCCAATTCAAAGTTTCGTGTATGAAGGCCTTTAAGCTCTTTAGTTTTGGTTGTGGTATCAAGGTAAGCCGAGATTGATAAGTGCTTAATGTGATATATTTTCTAAATCAATATTCCTATAAATCTTTGCTTATTTTTGAGTATTTCATGTTTAACTATGTGATTTTGTGTCTTGTAGGTATTTAAAGATGAAGAGATGAAAGTGGATGAAACAGGAAGATTTAGAGTCCAAAATTTGCACTTATTTAGTTTGAACGATCACTGTTGGCCAAAGATAAAATTATGGAAATATTTGGACTAAAATAAGCATTTTTGGCTAAATTGTAGAGTGTCCTAGCAAGAAAACTTTGTGCCCCTACACACTCTAGCACAAAGGTTGCTCGCCCTAGCTTAGAAGGATGCTCGTAACTACGCGTACAACACCTAGGTCATGTGGTCGAGGAAGAAAATCTTGCCCCTATTGCTGAAGTTTTGCCTCGTGTGCCTGTGCCCAAGATAGCCACGCGATTGTGCGTCCCAATAGCCTGATCCAAACGTTCCCTGCATGAAGAGCTTGCCCCTATACATGTCTGTATCTTTTGGACCGAATTTGACCTAGATTGATCTCAAGTTATCCTTTTTTAATCCTCAAAAGAAAAAACTATAAAAAAACCTCACTTAGACACAAGTTTTTATCAGTTTTTCATTAGTTTTCTTAGTCTTAGGAAATGAAGAAAAAGAATAAGAAAAAGAGAAAAGGCTTTAGTGGTGGCTCAAGGAATTTCGTGTGTGTGGATAATTCTTCGACGCGATAATCATTCTTTTCTTTATTCCTTCTTTATTTTCTTTTTTAATTATATTATTTTAGTTTTGTTTTGGTTGAAAGAAATTTCAAAACCCTAGACATAATTTTATGATTAATTTATACAATTAGTTTTCAGTTTTACAATTGAGAGTTTTTATGTTCTTTTATTTTTAATGTTCAAGATTATTTTCTTATTTTGTTTGGATAGACAACTGAATAGGACTTGAGAATATTCTATTGCCATATTGGAATGCTTGATCTGTAATTATCTAGTGAACTATGGTGATTGATTATGGTCAAGTTTTTGTATGATTGCATGTGGAGCATAACCTAGGTTAAATGATCTGAGTTTGTATGATTGTTGTCTTGATCAACTTATCTTTCACATCTTAATGCTTCTGTTATATTAAATCTAGAGAGCTTATTTTAGGTTATTTAATGGGAAATGAGTTTAATAGAGCGCTTGTCATATTAAATCTACAAACTAAGAAAAGATTAAAATAACAGAGCTTGTTGTTATCTATCATTGGTAGTTTCAATGGAATATTGGGAATGATTTTGTGATTAATTATATGGTTATTGTTTAGTGGTAGAGAATGATCCTTTAATAGATTTTGTCATTATTGTTTTGTGTTTATTTATTTCTTTGTCTTTTTATTTTAAATCCAAAATTCCCCTTTTGTGTTTAATTATATTATGTCTTAGGTTCTTTAGTGTTGATAACTAATTAATTAGAACTAATCCTTTACGGGAATGACCCTTGCTCATCACTATACACAACAACGGCATTTCTTAGCACGGATTAATTTGGTGTTTCCCTTAAAGCCTACCAAATTTTTGCACCAATCGTGGGGGATTATTTCCTAATTAATTAGTTATCTTATTTTTGTTAGTTTTAATTAATTTATCTTGTTCTTCGTAATTTTAATTAATTTTTCTTTTTGGTAAAAAATTGAAAATTTTTTTGTACTTTTTGCTTTTGTGTTTGTTTTGTGCGAGGTTCTTTGAGATGATACATCAACGAGTCCTCACAAGTTTCGCCTAACGGGACTCAGAGTCGTTCTTTAATGCTTGATGGAGATACAAAGATTTGCTCATTTAGTTTCCATATCATGGGTTCTCAAAGTAGTGGCAACTTCAAATCTTCTTCAACGACTTATGTGTGACAACGAGATATTGGGTTGAAAGAGGTAACCATACTGTCACTTTTTACCAACAATCTATGGTGAAGCCTACTTCATGTTAGAAGACATGGCCGAGTACGATCAATAGAATTGGAATTGTTCAAAGAGCAACCAAGATTGGGAGGACAATTACTATAATTTAGAGCCATAGTTTGACACTTAATCATATGATATGGGGTTACAAACCGTCAATGGAGGAGCCTTGGTAGACCAACCACCTATGGCTACATCTCTTGAAGACCTAATTAGGGTCTTTGCTACTAACGTGTTACAATTCCAAAAGGAGATGACCACTAGCCTTGACACTTTGCAAAGTCATATCGACCAATTGGCTAGTATTATAAGTAGGTTAAAGGAACAAGAAGATAATCAAACGGTGGAAAAAATGGTGTGGCATGAGGATGACGATGATGCAAACAACTTTGGTTGGGATTGTAATTTGCCTAAAATGGGAGTTTCATGGGAATTTGAGCCTCTAGAGGTAATCAAGCCTTGGGATGAACATATAGAAGCCTTTGATATTGTTTTAACTCAATATTTAGACACTTATGTGGTTGAGAATGAGTTACACCTTTTAAGTCATAAGACATCCATTCAAAACTGTTAGTACTATGAAGATCAAATCTTAAACATGGTTTCGGAGAATCAAGTAGAGAGTGAAGAACAATTAGAAGGGTTGTTAATCATGGAATTCCTTTATGAAGCCAAATCATAAGAGCCATTGGAGGACAAAGAAGCCATATACGATCATCAATTTGAGCTCATTTATGGTAATAACACAAAGACCACCAATAGATCCTTACTTTCCATTGACGTCACCTCCACCATGCACCCTCGATGAGCTAAAGCTAGAGTTGAAGTTCTCCTTCCAATCATATCATTCAAAATTGAGTCATGTTGGTGCAACATGCATAATTATTCCATATCTTGCCAAGCTTGAGGGCATCGACAATGAAGACCTATGGGTGGTGTTCTATGACACCTTCTATGGGCGAAAGTCGCTCTTTGATGCCGCTTTTGTATGTCAAGCTGAGGACATAAAACCAAGCACTTTGTGTGAGGCAACCTAATGGATAGAGAGCGCATCAACACAGATTTGATCTTTCTTACTCTTCTTCCTTCTATTTTTTAATTTATTGTTTTTATTTTGTTTGTTTGTTTTATTTTGTGTGTTTAGGTTGTCTCGTCTTTTTATGTTTTGTCTTACATTGAAGATAATATAAGGATTAAGTATGAGGGGAAGAATTTAGGATTTTTTATTTTTATTTTTTGTTGGTTTTTTTTCTTATCTAAATAAAAAACTTTAAAAATTTAAAATTTTTTGTAAAATTTTTTGTTTTAGTTTAGGTTTTTAAGTAATTTTTTGTCTTAGGATGCCTTTCGACTTCTTTGTTGAGATATGAGCATTAAATCTTATGGTCTTGGTGGATCATAAGCGTTGTGTTGAATATTGATGTCATTCTTTTGTTAATATGTATTTTTTTATAATGATTGTACTCATACTTTATGCACATAGCCATGTTATTTGGTAATGGGACGCACATATTAGATTAAGTAGATTTTATATCCTTATGTTGATTCTCATTTTAATTTTGACTTGTCAAGGTTGAATGTTAGAATTCTCCCAGAGGTCTTTTGAGGCGAATGGCTAATCCAACATCACTTGAAAAAGGATTGAGGCCCTAGGTTTCCTAGCACCAAGGCCAAATTTTCCAGAGCACCAATAGATGTTCCAAGAGAGCATCCCCTCTAGTAAGCCAATTTGAACCTTTCAAGTAGACCTTTTTATTTAGCTAACCACATTATCTCCGTACTTAACCCATTTATATTTATGTCCTTTGCCCTTGTTCTAAAGATCAATTAGAGTTTAGAGACTTATTTCATGTTCAAGGGAAATTTTTTAACAAATTGGGTTAAGGATATAGGACAAGTGTGGGGGAGAAAATCGAATAGAGAGAAAGTAAGGGAGAGGAATATTTGTAAAGGTAGCTCAAGAAAAAAACGAATCAAATTAGAGAAAAAACTACATAGAAGAAAAAAATCAAAAGAAAGAAAAAAATCATAAACAAAAAAAAGAAAAAAATTCAGAGAAGAAAAAAGAAAATAAATTCTTGAGCTTTCCTATTTTTTTTTGGGTGTTACAAAGTAATTAGAGTGATGAAAAGGCCTAAAACAATGGTATCTAGCCTATATAAGATTTCTATATGGTTTTGAGAGGTGTTTATTGAAGAATTTTATGATGTCTATAACTCTGTGAAGTCTTTAAGACCTTTGTAACTTCTATATCCTTCCTTTCTTTTAACCACTACTTCTTGGCCCTGTTACAACCTACATCAAACACCTTTTTGATTTCTACTGATGCCTTCAGCATAGTGGAGACACATACCAGAGGGGAAGCCTATGACATTTAATCTTTGCAAGCAAGATTAGGTGACCGTTCCTACAATGACTATAAGGGTTTATCTTTTTTGAAGCATGTATTGTCGCGATATCAGTAACAATGGCTAATTTACACTTATAGATATAATTATTATAGGATATATTAGCTTAGGAATGACTAATTGATTTAACATAATTGTCGTTTGATTTTTAGTCCATGACTCTTATCATTCTCTGAGGTAAGGTTAGTATTCTCTTTTAGTGTTTCCTTATAGGTTTCTCGTCTTAGGTTTACTTGAGGACAAGCAAAGATTGAGCATAGGGGATCTTGATAAGTGCTTAATGTAATATATTTTCTAAACTAATATTCCCACAAATCATTGCTTATTTTTTAGTATTTTTGTGTTTTAGTATGTGATTTTGTGTCTTATAGGTATTTAAAGGTTAAGAGATGATAGTGGATGAAAAAGGAAGATTTAGAGTCCAAAATTTGCATTTAATTAGTTTGGAAGATGACCAGGACCAAAGTCAAAGTTTTGGAAATATTTGGGCTAAAATTAGCATTTTTGGCTAAATTGTAGTGTGTCCCTATGAGGAAACTCCGTGCCCCCACACCTATGTGTTGTAGTTTTGCCTAGCACACCTAGAAAAGCCACGCAGCTATGGGTCCCAACAACTTCATCCAGATGTTCTGTGGTGGCCGTGCATGAAAAGCTTGCCCCCACGCGTCCTTGTGTCTTTTGGCCTGAATTTGACCTAGATTGATCTTAAGTTACCCTTTTTTAATCCTTAAAACAAAAGCCTATAAATACTCTACTTAGACATAGGTTTTATAAGTTTTTCATGAGTTTTCTTAGCATTCAAAGATGAAGAAAAAAGAAGAAGGAAAAAAAGGAGAGACTCTGGTAGTGGCTTAGGGAATTTCGTCCGTGTGAATTTCAAACCCTAGACGTAATTTTATGATTAATTTCTAGAATTGTTTTCTAGTTTTCCACTTGAGATTGTTTATATTCTTATATTTTTATTGTTCATGATTATTTTCTTGTTTTGTTTAGGTGGCTAACTGAAAAAGACTTGCGAATATTCTATTGCCAGATTGAAATGCTTGATCCATAATTGTCTTGTTATTCTAATCATTAGTAGAGAATTGTGGTCATTGACTATAGTCAAGTTTTTGTATGCTGATAAGTACTTGATTTAATATATTTTCTAATTAATTTCCCTATGAATCTTTGCTTAAATCTTGAGTATTTTGTGTTTTGTAGGTGTTCAAAGGTGATTAGATGAAAAATGGATGAAAATTGAATTTTTGAAGGTTAAGAATCTCATTTGTTTAATTTCGAAGTCAACCGAAAGCTAAAGATGGGTTTTTGAGACTTTCCAGGGTAAAATCAGCAATTTTAGCAGAAGGTAGGCTCACACCTGTGCGATATTTTCCTCGTCCCCATGCAAAGGGACAGAGAAAGCTCACCACTGTGTGTAAGAATCTGTGCACCTGCACGCTCCACACGTGTGGCTTTGAGAAATTGGCCATGCCCCTATGCATGTTGTGATTTTTCACTCTAAAATTGGTCCAAAAAAGGTCCAATTCACTTTTTTCAACCTCCAATTGCAAACTTATAAATAACACACCTTAGAACACAATTAAATGTCAGTTTTCAACAGTCTTCCCTTAGTTTCTTAGTTTTAGGATATGAAGAAAAAGAAGAAGAAAAAGAGGAGAGGCTCAAGGAAATTCATCTGCATGGAGAGTTCTTCAATGCCAAAACCCGTTCTTTTCTTTATTCTTACCTTCTTTTCTTTTTAATTATGTTATTTTTAGTTTTGTTATCGCTAAAGGGATTTCAAAACCCTAGACGTAATTTTATGATTAATTTGTAGAATTCTTTTCTAGTTTTCCACTTGAAATTGTTTATATACTTCTATAATTAATGTTCATGATTATTTTCTTGTTTTGTTTAGGTGGCCAACTCAATAAGGTTTGAAATTAATCTATTGCTAGATTGGGATGCTTGATCCATAATTATCTTGTCATTTTAATCATTAGAAGCAAATTGTGGACAGTGTTTATGGTCAAGTTTGCATATGATTGCATGCGGAGCATAACCTAGGTTACATAATCTAAGCTTGTGCGATTGTTGGATTGATCAGCATATCTTTCTCATCTTAATGCTTCCATTAGATTAAATCTAGAGAGTTTGTTCTAGGTTGTTTAGTGGAAAAGGGCTTAATAAAGCGCTTGTCTAATTAAATCTACAAACCCTTGTCTTATTAAATCTACAAACTAAGGAAAGTTTGGGATATCATAGCATATTGTTATCTACAGTTGGTAGTTTTAATACATAATTGGGAATAATTTTGTGATTAATTTATATAGTTATTGTTTAGCGGTTGTTAATGATTGTTTAGCCGATTTTATTATTATTGTTTTGTGTTTATTTATTTTATTTTATTTTATTTTATTTTGTTATAGTTAATTAAAATCAAAACTCCCATTATTTATTTGTTATATTGGGTCTTAGGTTTTAGTGTTAACGACTAATTTATTAGACCCAATCCTCTATGTGAGCGACCTTTACTCAATACTACACTTAATAATGATATTTTATGTAAGGTTAATTTGGTGCTTCGTTTGAGGCCTAGCACATGATTGCATGTGGAGCATAACCTAGGTTGAGCTTATGCGATTGTTGCCTTGATCAACCTATCTTTCTCATTTTAATGCTTTTGTTATATTAAATCTAGAGAGCTTGTTCTAGGTTGTTTAATGGGAAGGGGTTTAATAGAGTGCTTATCTTATTTAGTCAACAAATTTAGGAAAGATTGGGATAGTGGAGCTTATTGTTATCTGCAGTTGGTAGTTTCAATTGAATATTGGGAATGATTTTTTGGTTAATTGTATAGTTATATGATTTTGTGGTTAATTGTATAGTTATTATTTAATGGTGGAGAATGGTCCTTTAACTGATTTCATCATTATTATTTTGTGTTTATTTATTTCCTGTCCTTTTGTTAATTTAGTTTAAATCCAAAATCTACCTTTGTGTTTAATTATATTTTGTCTTAAGTTGTTTATTATCGATAACTAATTAATTAGACTCAATCCTTTATGGGAATGACCTTATTCATCACTATACACAATAATAACATATTCTTAGTAGGGATTAAGTTGTTACTTTCCTCGAGGCCTAGAGCTCTTTTACTCGAATCACAGTATGATAAGCAAGGAAGGTTCTACAACAAAGTAAGTTAAGGAAGAGATTTAATTTCTATAAGTTATATTTATATTATATATATATATTTCTCTATTTGCTTGTCTGTTTAGTTAGCTATGTTGGTCCAGTGTCCCAATCCTATCAAACTTATTCCCTTGAAGATGAAAAAGGGAATGGCCAGGCTTTCTAATAAGGATGATAGCCCATGGCACGGTGTTAGATACACCAATTATATATATTACATATTGTACATATGATATTTTTATATCGCAACACAAAATGATTTAGAGACCTCTAAAGATATGGCTAGGTATGAAATGTCTAAAGAGCTTTAGGTTTGTCTTTTGCACTCCCTAACATGCCCTTACATGTATTACATAGCTGATGATTGATGGATTGGGAATATTTTCTATTGCTATATGTTTTATAGTCATTTTATTGTCATCTCTCCCGGTTTCCCCTTGTAAGCATTCGATCCACTCTGTTTTATGTTTTTTTTCTTTAAGGTTATAATAGTAAATTTGCAACAAGACGAGAATTGATGTGGTTTTTGATGTTCTTGAAGTTTAAGAATGAGGTGCCAAGTATTTATTGCTATTTAATTCTCAATTATACCATATTGTGTGCAGGAGCTGCATCGGTACGACAATGTCCCAAATTTGTATGTTTTTGAGAAAAAACTACTTTGGATTGTTCTTGTCATTTTTAATTTAAAGACTTCAGAGCATATGCTTATTTATTTTTAAGAAATTATATATTTTTGGATTTGGACTTGGACTTGTTTAATCCACTTTTTTTACTTTTAATCATACTTAGCTACCAATCTTCATTTTAGGGTGTACAAAAACAAACAATTGTAGTGATCTTGTGGTCCTTTAGGTTTATTAGGATCAGCCTTAGCACTTGCTCTATTTTCATTAGATGATCCATTAAAATAGAGCTTTCACTTGGGTTGTTCTTTGTTGACTTCCTTCTCACTTAATTTTTGCCTTGTTGTAAATTCGTCTACAAAATCTACCAAGGCTCGGCCCTTTTTTGCATTATGAGGCTTGTATTCAATGTTATATTGGTTGAGTTCAATAGACCATTTCAAGCGGTATTTGGATGCTTCTAGCTTTTGCGAGACTTGCCTTAGCATGTAATTTGTCATCCCTAGAATGGTATGTTCTAAGAAGTATTGCTTCTAGGATTGGCTTTTGCAGGACTTACCCTAGCATGTAATTTGTCATCACTAGAATGGTATGTTCTAGGAAGTATTGCTTCAATTTCCTAGAAGCCATAACTAATACTAATGCAGACTTTTCCATCTTCGAATATCTCAACGTCCATGAAACACTTTCTCTCGATGGTGTAGCTAGGATTTTCTTTATAGGGTGGTGGTAAACTAAGAATGTGAAAAATATTAAAAAGCTTCAAAATATCAACTGCTAATTCTATTAACTAGTTAGAAGCACGTATTACACATGTCCATATTCAACTTATTGGATTTTTTGATACATCAATATATATTTTTTTAGTTTTCTTAATATATTATCCTCTTGAGTGCTTAGTTTAGTAAAAAAAAAAAAAAAAAAAGTAAACAAAATGGATTGATATGCATGGTTCAAACAAAAACATATTTTTAATTGAATATTATATATGTATAAACAAGTAAAATGTATTTGAGTAATAAAGATTTGAGAGAATCAAACAAAAAAATTATTCAAAAAGTATATATGAAAAAATAATAATTAAGAGTGCCACTGGGAAAAAAAAAATAAGTAGAGACATATACAAATACAAATATTATATCAACAAGGGAAAAGTAAAGAAAAAGTGTTTGTGAGATATCAACTCAAAAGGGTTGTGTAAAAAGATGTTTAAGTAGGAACACATTTAAGAACAATTTTTTGATGGGAAATTTAACAAAAGTGTTTTGAAATTGCATTTAATTTAATAAAGACTACATAAAATTAGATTTAGTGTGGGCATATTTAATTTTTTTTATTAACTAAGGTGCATATAATGAAAAATAAATGAAGAACTCTATGTATTTATATTTAGGGTAAATAGCTCGATTCATCTCTAACTTTTTAAAAAAGGTACAATTTAGTCTCCAACTTTTTATATTTAACTGAGTTTAACGGTTCAAAAAAGGAGAGATTTGGTCCCTTGTTGTTAAATTTGACCGTAAAAAATGTTTTGACCACTTTAATAAGGGTATTTTAGTAAAATTCCTAATATGTTTTAAAGATATTAAAATTAAAAAGGGTAAAAAAATAAATATATATTATTAAAATCAGATTTTTTTTCACTAATTTTTTTTGAAACAAAAATTAGATCAAATCATTTTAAAAAATAGATCTAATTCCCCAAAAAAATCAGTTCATTTAAAAAAATTAAAATTACTTTGAAAATAGTAAGAATCAGCAAAAAAAATCAATAAAAAATATTCTGTCTAAAAATATGGAAAAACTGTTCCAAAAACTCCGACAACCACCTCTTAGCTCCTTGGAGACACCCCTCCTCCTTCGCCATCAACCAAAGACCACCTAACACTTCCCTCGCTTGTGTCACCAACCGAAGGCCCCAAACCCAAATCCAAACCCAGGTGTCATGAGCCAAACCCAAGCCCAGCCTCTACCAAAAACCTAAGAATCGTGAGCCCTAATCAGTCCCTTTCGTTGTGAGCCCAAGCCATGTCAATGATGGTTGACGAGCCACTCGTAGTTCCCCTTGTTGCGAGTTGAGACTACGCTAGCAAGCCACTCGCAGCGCCCCTCGTCACGAGCCTAGATTGAGAAATCATAGCCATTTGTGCCCCTTGTTGGATGCTTAATTGAGTTATCAATGGTAAGGGAAGGGTGTAGTTGGCCGGAGGTGGGGTCACTAGTGAGGGAAAAGGGGCGATGGATAGGGATGGGCGATAGGGGAGGCAATTGGGTTTTGGGGATTTTTTTTCTTTTAGTTTGCTGTTTTCTTTATTTTGTTTTGATTTGTATTTTAATATTATTTATTATTTTAGGGGTAATTTAGTAAATTTGATTAAAATGGATGTCTTAAACTTTTTTTCCATCAAAAATTAAAGATTGGGACCAAATCGCATCTTTTTTTAAAGGGTAGACCTAGTTAAATAAAAAAAAGTTAAGGGCCAAATTGCGCCTTTTTTAAAAGGTTGGGGGATCAACTGAGAAATTTACCCATATATTTAAAAACAAAAGCAATTTTTGTTTCCTTTTATAAAATTCCCCGAGAGCATATATTTAAAAAGCCAAGGACATATTTTTTTTTCCAAAAATCTAGGGGCATATACCTCCATCTGCCTTTGCTTGCTTGTATAATAGATGTGGAGTTGGACCTTTTTCTCCTTGTGAATTAGGACTGCAACTAATGTATGGTCTGATACAACAAGGTACGTACTTAGTGTCTTCCTTTGATAGGAGTGGGGGTTTGTCGAGGTACACCTTTAGGCACTGGAATGCCTATTCGCATTTTGGCATCAAATTAAAAGGTTTTCATTCCTATTTATAAGTTAGAAAAGGGGATGCACTTGTGTGTAGCCTTAGAAATGAATTTGTTAAGGGCGACCATATAGCCATGAGCTTATGCATGTCCTTGGGCTTTTTAGGCACCTCCATGTTGAGATTTCCATGAATCTTCTTGAGGTTTGCTTCTACGCCTCTCTATCTAACCCTAAGCCTAAGAGATTTCTAAAAAACAACACCAAAGGCACACTTTAGCGGAGTTAGTTTCATATGATATTTGCTTAGGAGTTGAAACATCTCATCAAGGTGAGTCATGTGTTACCTTGCTTTCTTGCTTTTTACCAACATATCATCTATGTAGATTACTAATGTTTTCTTGATTGTTTACAAATATTTTGTTCACCAAATGTTGATATGTGGTGTCAACATTTTTCAAGCCAAAGGGCATGGCCTTATAACAATAAAGCCCATGATTCATAATGAACAGAGTGTGCTCTTCATCTGACTGATGCATAGAGAATTGATTATAACCAGAGTAGGCATTGATAAAGCTTAGAAGCTTATGTCCTATTGTTGCATCGACTAGTTGGTCGATCTTTAAGAGTGACAAGTTGTCCTTAGGATATGCTTTATTAAGGTTGTTGAAGCTGACGCATGTTCTCCATTTCTTGTTTAGCTTACAAACAAAAACTAGATTCGAGATCCAGTTTAGGTAATAGGACTCCTTGATGAAGTCATTCTAGATTAGCTTATCGTCCTTTTCTTGTAATGACTCATACCTCTTTGGGTTCATGGGTCTTTATTTTTATCTCTTTGGTAGGTGGTCAAAGTGGACATTGAACTGATAGATTGTCACCTCTGGATCTATTCCTTCCATGTCATTATGTGTCCAATTTAAGGCATTGAGGTTTCGTTTTAAGGAATTTCATCAAATCCTCAGAAAGACAAGCTGAGAAGCTTGAGTCTATCTTTAGGACCCTTATGGGTTATGTGTTATCTACTTTAACTTTGCTCAACTCCTCCATGGGTTCTATATCGGTAATCTCCTCTTTGCATTGGAAATCCATGTCCTTATCTAATGGTCCTGTGCTCACCATCCTTGTCTCAATCATTATAGGGTTAGTGTAAGTGTTAATTGCTTCAGAGTAGGTGAGCCTGACTTATACTGGATTTCTTTCATCTTGCCAACTCCATTTGATGTTAAGAACTTAACCTTTTGGTGGTCTTGATGGCCAACTTTGTACCAGGCCCTTCTGAAGGCCTAAGTCTAGCATTTTCATCCTACAACGCCAATGGGTTATGGTTTGGTAGGTCAAGTGTAGTCAAACGGCCCCATTTATTTTAGTTTGATCTGACTTTAAACTCCTGCTTGAGGGGATCTTAAAGTTAATTAAACTAAAATATGTGGGTGATAGAGGAAAATAACCCAAAAAAAGAAAAACCTTTCTTTTGCCTTCAAAAATAACTCAAAAGCCTCTATTTTTGCTTTAGAATAGCTTGAAGAGTCGAAACCTAGGCCCACAAGCCTTTTTCATGGTAAAAATGCCAAAGATACCTAATGACGGAGCACCAAGTGCACCACCAGAGCATTCTATCATGCGCCTTAGGAGGTGTGCCTCTGAAGAAGGCTTGTCTGTGTCACTAGTCTTTGCTCGAATTGCAAGTTTGTTGTCAGAGGCATCATGTACTCACTTCTATAATCGTTGCTTGCTTAAATTTTTGAAATACTCTGATTGCATGTCAGGTGTTTCAATCTTGACAAAAATAGAGAGACCTTACTATAGAGGGAATACCATGCACATCAGAACTCTGAAATAAAAAGTCCAACTTTGTCAAATTCCCTTGGAAGCATCAGGCCTAGAAGGAGGTCTAAGATTCAACACAAAGCCAGGAATGTATGCAATTTATGGCCAGTTCAATTGGCAAAAGTGCTTGGCGTCACTTTTAAATCAACCCTTCAAACTTAACTATAAATAGCCCTTACTTTCACAATTTAACACAAAAAATTCAAAAAGGATCATAGCACAAAAAATTCAAAAAGGCTCATAGCCATCTATCTTTCAATGTTAACACTTTCAAAAGCTTCAAATAATCATCTTCATCTTTTTCTTCCAGTTTATGCTCTTTGAACTTAGGAAATTTTTCTAGAAGTATTCTTTTTCTCCATTGTTAGAGATCAGGTCCCTCATTCGATAGGACTTCAGTCTCTTTGAATTTTACAAAAGCATTACCAAAACACTTAGGAACGTCACCAAAGCCCCTCACCATCCTTAGGAACTTCAAAATCTCAAGTTTCCTATCTTGACGATCCAAGCCTAGCACTGGAGATGACTTGCATCTGCCTTTAGAGCACATTTCTGGAAAATCAGAGGAGCCTAAGAACTTCATCTCCTTAGGCACTGTTACTAGACCTCCTCCCTCTGCTATATGAGGATAGCCTAGATCCAACATCGGAGGAAACTTTGCTTCCAACCCTGACAGAGACAACTTTGTCTCTACCTTCTAAACCCAGTCCTCCATCAACCTTCAGCTACTCTGCCCACCATCTCCACCTACGTTAGTTCCTTCATTATTGTGTTTTGTGTTTTCTTCATTTTGCAATAGGTTTTCTTGGTCATTTTGAGATAGAGTGAACCCTATAAATCATTTTCTTAGGCTCATTTCAAGTCTAATTGTGCCCAACACCTCATTGGAGGTCCGACCGAAGACATTTTGTATGGACTTGCCCATTACTGCAGCCATGTTAACACTAGCACTAGTCAATGAGAGACTTACGAGTGTGCTACCTCAACATGTCATACCTTGTGGATTTACCCTAACATCAAAGCAACTCTACTGGGGAAGTTAGGTTGTCGAACTACCATGGCACCTCAGCCTAAGAGAACTCGCCTTGAAGGAACTTCATAAGATGCAGAGGAGTTTGCCTCGTAACATGAAACTTTCAGTACCAAAGGTAATGGCGACAAAGAGCAGCTTGCAGCCCCTGACATCGTAGCTACCATCCAATACCTTACGGAGTCGTATAATGAAATCCTCCCTAGAGTCAACGAGCTCCGAGGACTTCTCCATAAGGAGCCAACTCCAAACCTCACCGATGATGCGACATCACAGAAAGCCTCCACTAATGGAGCATCAAAGCCACTACAGCCAACTTAAACTAAGCCGCTAAGACATCAAGGCACTTTTGCAACAGCATAAGTTTACCTAGAGGACGCGAGGCACTTGTCTTAACCTGCTTACCTTCTAGAGCTATATCAGAAGCTATGTCCTCTAGGATGTAACACTTTGTCCTTCAAGTTGATTGACAACCAGAAAGGCAATCCAAACAAGCACATTAGCTGCTTTCTCAACACTCTAGGGAAGCATGCTAAAGATCTTGACCTTCGTCTCCAAGAGTTTTCTAAGTCTGTCACTGATAGAGTTCATACATGGTACACTACTTTAGCTCCTGACATGGTCTAAACTTGGGAAGATATGGTCACTCATTTTCATCATAAATATCTCCAAAACGAAGAAAGAGTCACCATTATCCAACTTAGCAATATGCTCTAAAAGCAAAGGGAAGACCTTGTGGGCTTTCATTTGGAGGTTTTGCGACCTCACACTTGACTACTATGACGAAAGCAACAAAGGAGCACTCATCGACATTTGTATCAACAACATTAAATCAAAGTATTGGGTCCACTTGGAGAATGTTGAGATCACCTAATTCTCTTGTCTCCTCAAATCTACCAAGAGAACAACCTTTTCTATTTGGATTTCTAAACCTCTACATAATTAGAGACAAAAAAGTCAACAACGCTACAATCACTTGTTACTTCCGAGAGGTTGCTTAGGCCTCCTTCATCAAGGAATTCTTTTTGCCTCCAATAACGTGTTCTGACGAGGAACTGCATGCAATCTTGGAGTAGTTATTTCGATACAAAGTGATGTTATTGTAGGTCCCACGATGACCACCCTCTGAGTCAAACAAAAAAGACCCAAAGTACTGCCTCTATCACCAGTATGTGTCAACCTACCTCCACATGTAACACCTTCCTCGGATGCTCTATAAGAAGATCAAGGGTGGCATTCCTAAGCACTTGGGAAAGGGCAAAGTAATAACTCAAATCCTCTTCCCTGGCATAAAGGAAAAGAAACAAGCACTATGGCGAGTCACGACCTTAGCGAGATAGAGGGGGACAGCTCGGATGAAGAGGTCTGCGTTTGGCGAAATGATCTGAAGCCTTCTAAAGTTATTTAGGAAGCATTTGGAAATTATGAAAAAGCTTTTTGGAGGTGCTATTCTTAGCCGCCTTATTTTAGATTGCCTATGCTGCCTCTGAATAGATAGGGAGAAGACTTAAAGTCGAAGAAACTTTTGCTTCGGTTCTCGTGGCCAAGAGAAAATTTGAATATGAGAAAGAGCTCAAGTTGGCCCTCAATAATGTACTAAGAAAAGCAAAACTACTCACTAGGCCCTCAGCTAATCTAATCTGGAAGGAGTTATAGCGACAGAAGGAAAACTCTTTGCAAATTGTCCCTTGGCTTTTGAACAAGAAAGAGTGGAGCCGATAGTACTAGACTCCTCGTCGGAGGCCATATATGTAAAAACTCCATCGCCAGAGGTGGTGCCTTCTCCAAACTCAGTGTTGCCTAAGATGATCATTCCCAGATTGAACACCATGAGGGCCTCCATGGTAGAAGTTCCATCCACAGACAAACCTTTTTAGAGGTCATAAAAATTAAAGAGTTCTATCAACTCAAAGAACAACGAGGTTGTGGCATTGTTTTTAGACCCACAGTACCAATTGGGAACGCCTAATGCATAGCAGCTCCCACCTCCTATGGAGCTGGATTACTCCTACGAAGGAAGCACACTTAAATGTAAGACTGTTGTGGTAGTCATCCACTTTAGTGATTCTAACTGTGATCTGATTCCTGCCCCGACTACCTCTATTGTGCGAGCACTTCATTAGAGTCTAAAGTTTAATTTGTTATTTGATTAGCTTGGTCGTGGACCAAAAGCTCGTTTGGTTACAAAAAAGACACTACTCATGCTTTCTTAAAAGCACCAATTCCATCTTCTTCACCAACACTGATCATAGGTGTCCTCATTACTTAAGAGGCGACAATCAATGATGTTCATGTCCAAAGAGCCTTGATGGCCACCTAGTCCTCCATCAATATCTTCCACTTGTCTGTTCTTGTTGCTGCCAAAGTTCTTGCTAGTCGGATTGACAAAAGGAAACCTCCATAACTAGATTTGGCAATGCCATTGAGATTTCAATCGGATACATTCAACTCAATTTGATGGTCAGACCACCTCACTCCCTCACCAGGTTTCATGTGGTTAGTGTTGATGTAAGCTATCATCTCCTCCTCAGAAGGCATTGGTTGAATAAACAACAAATAATTTACTCCACATTTCATTAATGTGTGAAAAGAATTAGACTTTATTTGATCAGATGGAGGTACACTACATTAATGTGAAGTTCTATGACATCTTTGCCAACTTCGAAGATAGCAACTTCTCCAAGGCTATTGGCATCCATTTGCCTTCATAACTGAATATCAAAAATCTCAAGGATGAAGATTCGTGTATGACCTCCTAGAAGAGAATGAAGAAGCAAAAGGCTCCTCGATGCGTCAAGACCTCTCTCCCTGACAGGAGAACTGCTTACTATTTATGACAGGGTTGAGGGCCTTGCCACTCCAAGTGAAGGAGCAGTTGGGATAGAGCAACGAGTCTTGAAGCTGTTCTCAGAGTAGTCAACTCAAGAGAACCCGAAGAAGTGATCGAACCACAACCAGCACTAAAATGCATGCAAGATTTCTTTAAGGTTGTGATGGAGCAACTTGAATAAGTTGACCTCAGTGATGTTTTTCTAGTCAAAAGGAAGGTCTTCCTTAGCACTCATCCTTTTCCTGAAAAAGCATCATGTACTTGTTGATCTACTCCAAAACCACATGGATGTATTCTTATGGAGCTACAAAGACATACCAAGATTGGGTATGAGCTTGGTTAGTCACGCCCTTAATGTTTAGCACAGAGCAATTCTAGTCAAACACCTGTGAAGGACTTTCCACCTTGACTTGGACTCACAAATCAAGATGGAGGTCAAAAAACTCATCAAAGCTGGTTTCATTAAATCTATCAAGCACCCCACATGGCTAGCCAACATTCTACCTAGAACGGCCAAGTTTGCATTTGTGTCAACTCTCAAGACCTCAATAGGGCTTGTTTAAAGGATGAATTCCTATTTCCATGCACAGATGTTCTCATTGACGCCACTGTTGGCCATGGAAGCTCTCCTTTGTGGATGGCTTTAATAGCTATAATCAAATTAAGATGTCACCAAAAGATGAGGAGAAAATGGCATTTTCAATCCCCTTTGGCAACTTCTATTACAACATGATGCCGTTTGGCTTAAAGAATGCCAGAGCAACATAACAAAGAGCAATGAATGCCATCTTCCATGACATTATGGGAAAGGAAGGGAACTCCAAGACCATGTGGATGATTTAGTCATCAAATCTCACTCTAAAGAGGATCATTAGGACACTTTGATCAAAGTATTTTAAAGATACTGCAAATACAACTTGAAAATGAATCCAAAGAAATGTGCCTTTGGAGTTTCAGTTGCAAAAATTCCTCAAATTTATTGTTCACCAATGAGGAATAAGCATCGACCTTTCCAAGGTCCAAAAGATCGCCACTGCAACACCATCCTTGACTCCTAAAGAGCTAAAAGGATTGTTATGTAAACTCTCCTACATCTTAGAGATTCATTCCAAAAATGGAAAACTTCTTCGATTTCACCCCACTCCTTAAAAAGGGTGCTAAGTTCAAATTGATAGAGCACTGTCAAATGGTCTTCAAATGCATCCAAAAGACAATCTTTAACCTCCCAACCATGAAAGCTCTAGAGCCTAGAAAGCCGTTGAAACTTTACATCGCCATAAAGGAGGCGATCATCGGAGCACTCCTAGCCCAAGAAGATTTTGAAAGTAAAGAAAACCCATCTACTATGTAAATCATCAACTCAATGACCCGAAGATGGGATATTGGCAAATGGAAAAAGAATGCCTCGCCCCCATCTACTCCTTTCAGCGACTTTGTCACTACTTTTTGGCTCATGAATTTCATCTCGTGATAAAAGCTAACCCCCTTCGTTACCTTCTTAGCCGACTAGCGCTTTTGGGTCACTTGGCCTGTTGGCTACTCCAGCTTTTTGAGTTTGACATCACTTGCGCCATGCCAAAGGCAATCAAGAGCCAAGCCATTATAAATTTGATAACATAATTAAACCTAACGAAGATGTGGCGCCCGCTTCGACCCTGCATGATGTTCCTTCGGAGGCACCCATTTTCAACAGCAAGAATGACGAGGCAATTATTTCAGAAGTCAGAAAAATCTCCAAAGATGACTTACAACGTTGAGGAGATAGATGAGTTTTGGACTTTAAACTTTGATGGATCTATGACGGCTGCTTCCGGAGGGACTGGGATCATATTCACTAACTCGGATGGGCACACTGTCACCATTATGCATGACTGTGCAACAGCAACATGGTTAAATACAAAGTATTCTTCATGGGGCTTGCTATTACTTGGAGCATGGGCATCTGGAAAATCATTTTTATGGGACACTTAAATTTGGTTGTCAAACAATAAGAGGAAGAATTTGCCACAAAGGAGGCCTCTTGGCTCCATACCGAATTCTTGCATAGTTAATTAACCAATTTTAGAAGGTGATCATAGAGTATACTCTAGTATCCACTAACCAGCATGTTGATACGGCGGGCACTTTGGGATCCCCAGTCTGTTTCTCCTAAAAAGTTATCAATGTTCAAGTGGCAAAGAATGATTGGGTATTCTTGAAATCATGACAGTTGCTCTGGAGAAGATCTTCAAAACGATTAGAGAGTTGTTATCAGAGAAGTGTTGCTTGCTCTAGAAAAGAAAGGAAGCGTGAAAATTCTTAATGATTATGCCATTCTTTTCGAGGATCTCTCTAGAGGGCCTCCCAAAGGTGTCTTTGCAAAGTGTGTTAGAGAAAATAAGTCCAAACAAAAACTCCAAGAGACTTTCAAAGAAAATTACAGGACAAATTCCCACTTGAGCCTTTATCACAACATTCAAAGAAAGGCTACCTTTAGCCATAAATGAAGCAAGAAGCTGATGCTACACAATCAACGTGGCCCAAGTGCTAGCCACTTTGCTCTAAAGCAGAAGCTTTTACAGCTAAATTACAGGAGGATTAGAGAACTCCTTACTTGGAGTACCTTATCCATGGAACACTTCCACCAAACAGGAGAGATAATCATTAGCTTTGGAGGTTGGCTAAAAGGTACTTCATATAAGAAAGAAGAAATGGAGAACCGCTTCGATGCCTTGACAAGACCAAAGCTCAAAGATGCTATGCGAAGTCCACTCCAGAGAGTGCTGAGAACACTAAGGTAAAAAGAAATGCTACAATCAACATTTGAGAATGGGGTACTTTTGGCTAACAATGGCAAAGGATGCCACTTCCTTTGAATGTAAATGCCATATGTGTCAAATCTACAACAATCTCTTCAACAAGCCTCATACCACTTTGTAAAATATGAAGACTTCAGGGCCTTTTCATACATGGAGGCTTGATTTAATCGACCTAATTCACCCAATCTTTGAGGGATGTGTATCAATCCTCACAGCTATCAAATATTTCACAAAGTGGGTAGAAGCTGTACCCCGAAAAAGGCTTCTAGGGTTGCAATTGTTAACTTCATCCGAGAGCATATCGTGTGCCGATTTGGAGCTTTGTACTTGATCATCAGCAATAATGGCACTCTTTTCATCAAGAAAGAAGTTGGTACTACTCTTCTAAATCACAAAATTAAACATAGACGCTTCACTCTATTACCCCCAAGATAATGGCCAAGCATAGGCCACGGTGAAGATAAATATATACTTTAAGCAAAATGGTGCATGAATATAGCAGAGGATGGAAGCTGCACTTGCCTGATGCTTTATGGGAGTATCACACATCATCTCATTTCATGATGGGATTCTCGCCTTATTCGTTGGTCTATGGATCCGAAGCCATGTCTTCAGCTAAACTCAAAGTTCCGTCCGTTCACATCTTTAGCATCAATGTGTTGAATGGGAGCCTGAGTTTGCAGAAACATGAGAATCTTCGACTTTGAAATGTTGGATGAAAAAAGGAACTCTGCATAAAGAAAAGTTGACAAGTACCATCAGAGAATCAAGCAAACCTATGATAAAGCAATGCTCCAACGTACATTTTCCCCTTGAAAATCTTGTGCTTAAGGCCGCTGACACATACAAAGGTAAAGATCTAGGCCATCCAAATATTCCTCCTTCTTGGAAAGGACCTCACATTGTTAAAAAGGCTTACAAGTCGCTATTACAAACTGGTCAATCATTCTAGAGATGAAACCACTGAAGTCATCAACAGCAAGTGGCTTAAATGCTATTATGCCTAAAAAAGATTTGTGGTTTGAAGACTCTCTCTGAGAGAGTTCTCCTCTAGCAGCAGATCATACGATCCCTTAGTGAGACGACTAATTTGACCATGTCAGATGAATGCTCCTCTGAAACTAGTCTATTCCAAGGGCTTGTTTGGAACCAAACTCATCAATCCAAGGTTGAATTCACCTCCGAAGAAGATCACCCGTATGAAAAACTCTCATGCTCTTTACCTCTTTATTTTTTTTGAGATTTTATCTTTTTTGTAATCAATGGCAAATCGTATGAATTCTTGGAAAATATACATGAAATATTTTGAGGCATTGCAAAAACTATTTCACTTCATTTATTTCCCCTCCTCTCCACAAAAAACGAGGGAGTTATATGTGTGTTTGCACTTGGATATATCATTCGCATCATTATCACAACATTCACTTCTTCCACAAAATAAAATGATATTCTTGCACTGCGCAAATGAAAATGAAAATGCAGCTGGTCACTTCTTGTGTATTCGCAAAAAAATTAGAAATAAACAAATTCTTTTTAAGAATCCTACCTATGTGGTTCTTAATTTAACTATATAAACATATATTGATTCAGATTATAAAAATTTGCGGAACATTTTTTTTAATTCTTACCTATTAGCACTTTAAAAAACTATTCTTACTTTTGTAGCAACAGATAGTGTAACATAATGTATTAGCATAATAGTCTTAAAGAAGACTGCATAGCTACAACCTCAGTCACCAAAATATACATAGACTCCTTCATCAGTGCTACATATACTTAATTAAAAAAATTTTAATTAACAAAACTAAACACCGATTAAAAATATCCGTGGTATTCACTACTCATCTCCATGATCATCTGCCGCTGAACCATCTGTTGTATCGCCCAAAACGATTCTTTAGAAGCAAACATTTATAGCATAGAAAGGTTATCGCATTTATAAGAAGGTGAAAAATTTGCTACTCTAGAGATTGATAAAAAATAAAAGTTCAAAAAGCCAAGTGGTTTTTTAAAACAAAGTTGAAATCAAAACAAATACTTTTGTGATTTTTTTATTTAAAATTTAAAACATAAAATTAACAAAGTAAGGTTTCGAGAATGACTCACATGTTTTGTAACCAGTATGAAAATTAACTCTAAATAATAACTATCTAAAGCATTTAATTTATTATATTATCTCCTGTTAATTGCAAGCACAATTACTATTTCTATAAATCAACCAGAAGCGATAGTATATCAAGTTATAATGCAGTAAAGGTTTTCCTATAAAAAAATAGCAAAATAATCATTTTTGACTAATGATTTGGTGCACTAACTATGAAAATTATAATCGCTGACACTATAATTATAATTAACATATAATAACAAATCAAAATTAATATATTTTAATGAAATAAATTTTTGTATTAATTTTGGCAGAACCTGGTCTTATAAAATAGTTTAAGAATACACTATGACATCCTCTGCCGACAATAAATTAAGCATTACTAAACATTTACTATGTCAGTTTATGCCATAATGCAACAAAAACTTAACTTAATAAACAAACATGATTTCAGTATTATTAATATTAATTATGCAACACAATTAAATTATATAAAGAAAGTATAAGTGAATTTATGTAAGAATTGGGCAACATAACAACATTAATAATAATCTGTTAAAACATAGAAAATATAATTTATTCCATAAAAACATAAGCATTATAGCATAAATATATAGTTAAAAATTGTATCAGAGTACTATACATACAAAATCATCTCTTTGTCTCGCCAAACTCTCTCCACTAATTAAGGCTTTATTTTAATATTTTTAATGGGGTTGGAGGGACACTCTAACAGCGTCTCCTCCTAGAAAGGAAGACTGCTAAGCTAAAAAGCTCAACAGAAGAAAAAGAAAACAATAAGAGGAGAGGGGGGGTCTAAGGTACCGAATGAACACCCCTTTTATAGTGAATAAAATTCACTATTTATATATAATATTTATCTATTATTTTTTATTATTTTATTATTTTTCCCCCTAGATATGCATCTGAGTCAAATGGTAGATTTGGCTTTTCTTTTATTTTTGCCGCCACATGAATCAGCTTATAGTTGATTTTATTTTATTGTTTTTTTCCCCTTTTTTTCTGCGCCTGAGACAACCCATTAATACGTTTATTTTAGCTTATGATTCAGTGCTTTACCCACACTGATTGGACAAACGAGAGCCCTCGAACCACTGACCGAAGACTAAAGAAACACCATGGATTGAGTCAACATGGAGTAAAGTAAACGGCTTCATCTCGATTGCTGGATCGGTCAAAACATGCTAATTTGACAACTAAAGAAGCAAGCGCACTTAGGAGTGTCTACAACAAATTCGAAGCATGTCTACAGATTCTCTTGACACATGGCAGCTAATCCAATAGTTGTATATGAATTCGCCGCTTAATTTGATGGTTGAGAGTGTGCCACATGTCTTTTCTTTTGATTTTTATTTTCTTTTTAATTTCTTGTGTATTTGAGGTCCTTTTTGCCTATTTTCTCACCCTTTTGCTCCATTCTTCCTCCATATTTTGAATCTAAAATTAACAAACATGCTAAAATTAATTGTTTTATAAACAAAATATTTACAATAATTTGAAAAATATTTATTTTACAATTACACATGTAAAATATACTAAAAATAAGTACAGGCTTCTAAGATTAGCAAGGCTTAATAGATATATTATCTAAGACTCAAAAATATTTTTAGAAATTACTAGATACTTAATAGAACAGATTTACAAGCTGAAAACTTAATTACAAACACTTTAAGACTCAAAATAAAATCACCACACATTATTTTTATAGTTTTAATTATTTACAAACTAAACATATATTTAACACACTAGAACGACTCTAAAAATTATCAAAAACTATTATTAAACATAAAAACATACTAAAAATACATGTTTAAACATATTTTCGTACTAAGACACAAAAATACTTATTAACACAAAAATGTTATTAATTAGAGGATTTAATGAGAAATAAAAGTATAAATAAATAATTTTATCCTTAAAAAATGTACACTTTTATAGTCACATCACACCCCCCAACCAGCTTGTTGGTAGTCCCTAGCTATTAAAGTGATAAAACTTTGAAATAATTTACAAAATATTCACACAATGCAAACCATATAACTATATTTTGACTTGTTTAACTAAATAGACTAATAAAACAAAAATTTGAACAATTTATATGTTATTTAACAAAATGTAAATAAGCCAGACATAGTGCAAAAAGAGAACAAATAATTATGAAGTTTCATTACGAACTAAGAATAAAATTTTATGATGTTTTGATACAAATCACTCAAGCAGGCAGTAAACATTTCAGATTTATTTATTGGAACAATTAAAAACATAAACTTAGAACAAAAATATATAGAAAAATTAAACAAACTTTATAAGTATCAATAGTGCAATGTTTAGTCCCCTTAAGCTTTCTCCATAATCGATTTAAAGAGCTTCGGGTTAGCAACTCCTAGACTAATTGGCCTAAGGTACTAGGTATTGAAGCACCCCCGTAAAACTTACTTACTCGAGTTATAGAAATTACAAAACCAAACTCTTCCAACATTATTCATTAATTTACATAATTACTCACTTTATTTATTCATACTTTTTTATAGCGTTTTTTAATTAATTTGTTAATTAATTTTGAAAATGTTACTACCTTTAATTATTCATCTTCACAAAATAACAAAACTCAAATATTCATTGCTTTGATTTACTATCACAATTAATTATTACTTACTATCATAATTAAGCATTACATTGAGTGTGTGAAAAAAAGAGGGGCTTACAAACACTTTGAAAAATGAACACATAAAAATGTTAAATGAAACCGAAGTTTTGAGAGTCCATAAAATTAGACAATTCAAAGAATAGAAAAATGATATTACATTAATATGAAATTTAGAAATCAAAACAAAATAACAACACATTAATTAATAAGAAACTAATATGTGCAAAACATTTTTTTATTTTTTTTTAATTTTATGACTCACAAAAATGAACAATTTTTACAAAACAAACAAAATATGGAGCAAAAATAAAAAAATTAGGTAAAAATTGACAAAATTTGGCATGATTTTATAATAGCAGTGATTTACATCCCTTTTCCCCAACCTAAATTATACATTGTCTCCAATGTATCAAAAAGAATAACGAGAGCAACAAATATATTACCTGAATCAGCACAGTTGCAAAGATGATCTGTAACATACTTAACACACAGAAATAAAAACTAACAAATCACAGAACAATCTATTACAAATCGGGTCTTTTAAAGTCAGATTCCTAAGATTTTATTTTTTTGTTTGAAAATTAAAATCACTTTTTAAATTCTTCAAAACGTATTTCAAGTGACTACAAGTACAAAATATTTGCTAATTACAATGACTATATCCTCCTTAATCTCAGCCATTTTAAATGAATTATTAAGTAATTTAAGTTTAAAGATTTTTTTCCTAAGGAAAATTAAAATGTGAAATCAAAAAACACATTTTTTATTGAAAATTTATTTGAAAATCCAAACAAATTGTATTTACAAAATCAAACCCATTAGATTACATCTCGAGAGAAAATTGAAAACAGTTTAACTCAGTAACTCAACCATTTTAGAAAATTTAATTTATAGCCTTCATTTTCAATTTTCAAACTAAATTTGAATATTTTTTAAATTTTTAAGAGAAAATCAAAATAGCATACAAGAACACACAAAAATATATTAAAAAGGAGAAAAAGTAAAGATATTACTTTGAAAGTGTCTTCCCATTGTTTAATGCTCCAAATTAAGCAAACTATTCTTCCAACTTTGCTCCTGGTGGATAGTTGTAAAAAAACACTTCCTTCCATAGTAAGTGTTGAAAGATACCACATACAGGGCTTGTGTGAACATGCCCTCAAGATTGACAAAATATGGAACATTTCAACTTGTGAAACTTGGACTCATTTTATGTTCTTGGTAAGTCCATAAAAACCATACTAGAAATGGTGGAGGAGATGGTGGCTACTTAAAATATTAGTAAGAATTGTCTTTAGTAAGCTCTTGTGGCAACTGAGATTGAAAATCTAAGACTAAGGGTGATGATTGATCCTCTTCTACAGCTAAGTCTTTTTTCTCTTCCTCACATTCCTCTCCTAACAGTTTTTTTCTTTAAAATAGGTGGGTTCCAAATGTTCCTCTTTTATGGCTGGGTCAAACTGTTTCCGCCTCACTAAAAGAATCTTCTTCAAACAACTCAAGAGGCTACTTAATTGGCTCAATAGGTTCTTTTAAGTGACATGTAACACCCCTGAATTTTTAAAGTGAAATTTATTATGTTAAGCTTAATTATTAAGTGTGCCTGTGTAAATTTTATCGTTAATTTTAGTCATTTGAAGATTTTATTGTATTTGTTATATCTAAAGTTTGATTTTTGGTTTAAAAATATAAAATGATATTTTTATCCCATATTTTCCCCTTATTTACGAAAATGCCATTGGAGCTTTTCTTTTCTTTTTCTTTTTTCTTTTTCCCTTTCCTTTTTCCCTTCATTTTCACGCTCTCTTTCTTTTCCCTTTCTTTCTCGTTTCACCCGATGCTCTCTCTCTTTCTCTCAAAAAATTTTCAAACTCAAGTGCTTTGCCATTGATTTGAGGCCGAGGATTAAAGTTTAAATCATCAAGTTTTCATCCAAAAATGCTATTAAAGGTTAGTTTTTTCTTTTTCTTAAAATTTTAAAGTTTAGATTTTAATTTTTTAAATTTTATTTGATTGTTGAATCCGAGGTTCATTGAGCTTAGATAATGTTTAATCTAAGCTTATAGGACTTATTTTACTATAAATCTATGCTTTATTTGAACAAAAATTAGTTTAATCAAATTTTTACATTTTTCTTAGATTTTTAAATCTAATGTGAAATTGAGTTTAAATTTGGGAAAAATTGTTCAAACTTGTTCTATTATGATTTCCTATGCTTTTTATATGATTTTCATGATCTGAGAATTGAAAAACAGGTTTTAATTTGAGATTTGGAGCTTGGGGAGGTCGAGACTTGAAGTCTCGGGTTCCTTAATTTTGCCAGTTCGACAGGCCGAACTTGATCTTCGGCAGGCTAGATTCATGTGTTCGGCAAGCCAGATTCATCCGATCGGTAGGCCAAACTTGAAAAAGTTTGGCCGATCGGACTTAGTTTTTCGGCAGGCTGAACTGTGCAGTTCGACAGGCCGGACCAGGGAATTCGACAGGCCGACCGTGGATTTGAAAAATTGTATTTTTCTTCCATTTTAAATGTTTAATGATTTTGAAATATTTCAAAAAGGATTATAATTTTGTATTATGATTATTTTGAGTCAAAAGGTACACTGATAATTAAACTGACATAATCGTATTTGTTGAAAGTAATTTCTGATTTTAAATGCAATTTTCAAGGTTTTAAATGTATATGGAGCATATGTTGGATTTTATTTGGAGCTTACGTTATTGGATTTCAAATGAGGTAGGATATTTTCATCCCTTCCTTTGGTAGCCCTTTTAAATTGTTTTGGCTGAAGTTTATTTCTCAAATATTTCCTTTTAATAATGATTTATGTCATTGATTTTGAAGAATTGTATTTTGATATTTATTTAGATTTTTAAAACCCGTACGGTGACGTTTTATCAATGATTTGTTCAAGTAAGTATTTATCAATCTTTATAAATAAATGTTTAGATTTGTTCTTAGTGAATATGATATGTGAATGATATTTTAAAATAACTAGTTTTTAACTAATTATCCTATTGAGCCTTCCGCTCATGTTTTTCCTATTTTTAAATATCCCCTTCCAGGTTTTAAAGAGGGAGGAAGGTCCTAGGATCGGAACCTGGCTCTTGGGATTGAAATGATATTTTTTTATGTAATTGTGGTATGATACGTGTACTGTACAACTTGTCCCGATGTCGTTGATGATGTCACTTTCGTCTTTGTGAGTCCCACCACGTCATTTATTTTAAAGGCGATGATTTTCAGTATTTTTTTGTATTATTATTACTATTAATGCTATTTGTATTTTATTTACCTATCTACCTTCGTGGCTAGCTTCTACCTGATGGTGAATGAGAATGAGATCTCGGCCCCACCTTCGTGGTATTCACGTGATGATGATTGCCGATGATATCATTTATTTCTGATGATATTTATTTTAAATGAGAAATCTACTTAATTCATTTATTTTCGACATATCTTTATTTATTTTTCTGTCTATTTACATTAATTTTCATTTTATTTACCTAAAACTACTGACCCCCTCCTCGGGGCATCACAGAATAGTATCAGAGCGTAGGCTTCAGATCTTTTGGGAACTGAACCTGTGAGATTTTCACTGTTTTGTTTTGAATTTTTCAAGTTTTATGTCGGGACAGTTGTTGTTACAGTTACGTTTAAGTATATAGTGTTGTTTTTGATTTTAAACTTCATGTATTTAAAAATTTCGAGGAAGAAATTTATTTCAAGGCGGGTGGATTGTAACACCCCTGAATTTTTAAAGTGAAATTTATTATGTTAAGCTTAATTATTAAGTGTGCCTGTGTAAATTTTGTCGTTAATTTTAATCATTTAAAGATTTTATTGTATTTGTTATATCTAAAGTTTGATTTTTGGTTTAAAAATATAAAATGATATTTTATCCCATATTTACAAAAATGCGTTGGAGCTTTTCTTTTCTTTTTCTTTTTTCTTTTTCCCTTTCCTTTTTCCCTTCATTTTCACGCTCTCTTTCTTTTCCCTCTCTTTCTCGTTTCACCCGATGCTTTCTCTCTTTCTCTCAAAAAATTTTCAAACTCAAGTGCTTTGCCATTGATTTGAGGCCAAGGATTAAAGTTCAAATCATCAAGTTTTCATCCAAAAACGCTATTAAAGGTTAGTTTTTTTCTTTTTCTTAAAATTTCAAAGTTTAGATTTCAATTTTTCAAATTTTATTTGATTGTTGAATCTGAGCTTCATTGAGCTTAGATAATGTTTAATCTAAGCTTATAGGACTTATTTTACTATAAATCTATGCTTTATTTGAA
>CAMOHE010047204.1:78347-104079 GCA_946598075.1 Artocarpus hirsutus | reverse complement strand
ACATGATAAAGTATTATTTAAACAGAAAATAAAAGTGTACTGTACGTGTCGGACGGTGAGTATCATATAGGAAATATGAAGAGGGTAAAAAAGAGTGAAAATATTGTTATCATTCATTTTCTACTTATTAAAGTAATATCTTCGAAAAACAATATGTTCAACAAGTTGATCATAAACGTTCATGATAGAATTATATAAACTTAAATATTCATCCGTGGGCTTGCTCATGACAAGGTCGAGATGCTTCCTTTTTTTTAGGCATTTGACATGCACTCTTTAAGCGTGATTAGAATGTACTGATAAAATTGGTCTCTTTTCGGGATTATGCCTTGTATTATAATGTCCTACACATTGTAATTCTTTTGTGTTGGAATAAAACCTTTTCTTCAAAAAAAAAAAAAAAACCTCAAATATTCCTTAAAAAAAGAAAGAGAGAAAAGACTCATCTATGGATTAAAATAATCGATGCCATGATACATTGAGCCAACGAGGTACCATGTGATAGATCGAGAAATTTGAGTTAATCCATCGAAGTATATACAGTAACTTTGTTATTAGAATGACCAGAATTTTACAACGTGAAATTTTTAACTTATTTTTTTTATTAATGAATGTCAAATTATTTTATTTAAATATAAAAGAAAGCAAATACAAAATAAGTACCCAAAAAAGGAATAAATCTACATAAATGATTTTTTGATGAGTTTAGTTCATTTTTTTGTTTTGATTTTCTATAATATTTTACAAAATTATAAGTGGTTCATTAATGCTAGGGCAAAAAGGAAATTTTGCATTAAAAAACACAAGCTCTGGATACTAAAGTTATATTTTTAAAAAAATATAAGGTATTATTTTGATACTTTTCTAAATAACAGTGCATCAATATAATATTTCTATAAAACACATGTACCAAAACAATAGCAACTCATTATTTTACCTCCATACTTTGAAAGAATAATTTCACTTTTTATGTTTATTTAGGGAATGTTTGGCTCTTGTTCATGTAGTTTGAACCTGTAAGCCTTGTTCAAACCATCGTTTAAATATACAATTGAAAAATGTGATTTTTTTATTTATTATTCAAATCTTTACATTTTCAAACACCAGCTCAGATTGCGGTTTTAACCATAAATTCAAAACCATTCATTTAAATTACAAAAGATCAAAGCTCTATCAATTTAAACATGTAAACCAAACAAGACATTTAAGTATTTAGACAAGAATACCTTCTGATGTCACAACTGTGATGTTAGTAATATCAACCAAAAAGGCACTGTGATGTTAGCAAGTGGGTGTGGAGGAATCCCACTACCAATTTTGGGACACAAACAAAACCCATGGACCATGAACCAGTAAATTTGGGATCCTTCTTGGACCATAAATCGCCATAAAGTCATCCTTATAATCAAGCACATCATATCAAAGCGGCCAAATTCAAAAAGGAATCTCATGCTATCTTTATATAAGATTATAATGCATTTTAGGGAGTGGTGGCATATATTAAGAAGCGTTTACAGTAATACATGGTTGTGTTGAAGCATTCAAGATAGTTGTCATGAAGTTAATTGGTAACAGAATGTACGTTAGCGCACGCTTCTGTTTGGAAGAGGAATGCCTTTAACTCTACTTTTGCCATCTTGTTTGAAAATTTGCATTTAACATTGGGTTACTTGAAACTATTGATCTTTGAATCGTGATGGTTGCACGATTTTGGTTCCCTTTTTTTTTTTTTTTTTTACTAGGTAGGTTACTCTTGAAAATTCTGATTTTTGGAAAATTTTTGAAACAGGGTATTTGACAAATGAGTTTCAACTCAAAAAAATAAGTACAAGCACTCTAATATGTTAGAGTTTTATACTGTAGCATACTTTTGTTATACTATGACATGTGAAGGCTTTGCTATATGGGTGGTTTAGAGTGATGAACTTATACTTAGTCGTCAAATAACCAGGATAATTGTATTTTAAGTTGCATAGTAATTGAAACTTTTTCAAATGCAAAGTATTTCTTCACGTGTTGTGTTGAATGCGACTATTTTTGTATAAATTTTAATTACGTGCTTATCTCTATGAAATTCTTTAAAACTGCAAATAAATAAATAAAAGAGACTTCTATGTTGAGAACATAATATTTCAATGAGAAACATTGAAATAGAAGATTTATTGAAAAAATGGCAAAAAAGTAGCTGAAATTTTTTAAAAAAAAGCGTTATTTATCTTTTTATACCATGTAATTTAGGTTTATTTAAACACTATACTTTCGGCTTTAGATCTTATATAATTTATACCTTTAAATTATATCAAATATACAAATTTATATCAGTTAATAGTTGATTTTTACCTTTATAATAACCAAATTATCCTAAAGTTAAATTGAGAAAAAAATAAAAAATAAAAAATAAAATAAAATAAAAAAACACACAAAACACCTATTTTTGAGGATATTCTATACATTTTTTAAGTCTAAAACCTTAATATAAAGTTTTGTTTTAAATTTGTAAAGTTTTCTCATTTTTCAATTTGAGGGTATTTTGGGTAATTTTTAGGTCAAAATTAAATATTGATTAGGAAAATATATAAATTTGTGTATTAAATCAAATCTGAAAGTATAAATTCAATGAGATTCAAAACCGAATATATAAGTTTTGAATTAATTTAAAATGAAAGGTACAAAAAAATAAATATCCCAAAAAAATACAGCCCACTTTTTTTTTTTCCAGTCCATCTAAAATACTTCTTGAATGGATCACAATGGAGAGATCATTAATATAAATTATGTAATGGAGACGTTCTCCAAAAATTATAAAATCCATTACTAATCCTTTTACTATTACCACCGCTACTTCAAATTGTTTTTCCCCTTTGAAATTGTGAAAGTGGTAAAGCATCCAACGTAGTGTTTGACAATGTGAGTTGAAATCAAAACTTTTGATTAGTAAAATGTAAAACTCTCACATGCTATAATGTCAAAATAATAATAATAATAATAATAATAATAATTGCTACAGTGAAAAAGTTTTACATGCTACAGTATTTTCAATCAAAATTAGTTTTAACCAATACTTTAAAAAAAAATCTTGAGATTAGAATCATATGGTTGTTGATCAATTTGTTATTCTCCTTCGAATTGGCGAAAGAGACAGGCACCAAAGCTGTCAAGGTTGGAAAGCTATGGTTGTTAATCAAACAAAGAATACGCGTAATTAGCTTTTTTGATTCAGGGCATTGATACTATACTTTCAATCACGTTTAATTCGAATTTATTCCACTTTGTACGGTGGAAAACGACGAAAAGGCTACGACAAATTCTTTTTCGGGATTTTTATTAGGGAGAGTGTCTCACCAAATAACGATGGCCAATTTTGGGACCTTTTTCTACCTAGATTTTTATTATTACTCATCATTGATGTCTGAACAAAAATGAATATTTATGTAAATAATTAGAGGTACCTGTAAAATGCTCATATTTTTTTTTTCCAGAAAAATGATCTTGGTATTCCCAAGAGTAAAAGCCTCTTAGTTGGATTTTCTCTTCTTTTTTTTTTTTTCTGTTAACTTGGAGTTGTGACCTCTTACTCCTTTTGTAATTAAGTACAGCATAGTCCGTTTTTGACGAAGTTGTAGTTATATATATATATATATATATATATATATATATATATATATATATATATAGTCAACAAAGTATAATAATAAGCATTTGATTTGATCGTAGAATCATAAAAAAAGAAGTGACATAAACGTGGAAGTAAAAAACAATGTATAAATATAAAAGTCATTGCTCAAGTACGGATAGAGAGATAGTAATGGCTTTGAGTTACTGTCATTTGTTTTCAAGGCAAGTTTTATCTTTTTCATGGTTTCTCTGCCATGCAAAATGTTTCTTCATATGCTTGGGAAGTTCGTCAAGGGGTTTGGTGGTTTGTGAATTTTAAAGGATTTTCTTTTCTTCAAAAAAAAAAAAAAAAGGAAAGGATTTTCTTAAATAGGAGAGACAAAGTAGAAAATGAAAATGGGGGTGAAGGGGTAATAAGATAAACTTGGGAGAAGAAGATTTGATTAGACATTCATGTTCTCGGGTCAAGTTTGAAGGAAATATTTTTACCCAATTAAAGGTAAAATGGTAATAAATTAAAATTAATTAATATTAAATAAAAAAAATTCCTAGTTGTTATAAAAAATGTGTCTTGAATAGTTACATACTTACTTTGGCTGTAGATTCGCACCTATACTTTTAACATTGTGGTCTAAAATTTGGATTTTTTTTAATCTCATTTTCTATATATATATATATATATTTATTTATTTATTTATAAATACGCGTCTATGGCAAATCTTGAGCTTGAAACTTCATATGCATATTTAATATTCTTTGATACCTCCATAAAATATGAAACGGCCTTTCAAAGAGAAATAAAAAGGCTGTAACATGAATGAACATTCCCCTATAATTAACCTTTGCAAATCATATAAAAAGCATATCTGAGAGATAAGGTTGGAATCTATCACGTCCATATATAGTCTATAATGTAGAGATTATATTGATATAGAAAATGAAATATTTTCATTTCCAAAAGAAAAAAGAAAATGAAAAAAGTAAATTTTTAAAATTATTATTTTATTTTTTGAACGTTTAAAATTTTTCATTTTACGTTTTAAATTTTAAAAATTATTATTTTATCTTTCAATTTTTAAAGTTTTACATTTTTGTCTTTTAGATTTTTTACTTTTTATTGGAATAGATAAAATTAAGCCTACGTAATTTACACATGAATCACTTATAAGGGTAAAAATAAAATTTTACTATGTTAAGTTTTGTTTCATATTTACATTTTCACTTGGCATTTTTTTATTTGAACTCTCATTTAAAAAGAATTACCTATATATTTATTCTCATTTTTAATGTACAACTCATTCAATAAGTCAATATTGTTCACTGATGTCTGAATTTAAATACTGAAAATATGAGTTATACATAAAAGATAAGGAGATATCGTCGAATAATATTGAGAAAAATGTATATAAAGACCTTTTTTAAATGAGAGCATATTAAAAAAAGTTAAGTAAAAGTGTAAACTGAAATAAAATTTAAGAATGATAAAATCTTATTTTTCCTTTTATAAGTAACATATGTGCGAATCAAGTAGCTTGTTTTGTCTATGTAAACGAAAAATCAAAAAATAGAAAATAAAATAAGAAACTTAAAATAAGGATAAAATCATGATTTTAAAATTTAAAGGATATAATGAAAAGTTTTAAGTGTTTAAACGATAAAATGATAATTTACCTTAAATTTGAGGAGTTATAAGTGTTAATAACTCGCTCATATATATACAGACGTATCTCTGGAACCTAGTAGAGGCACATAGTGATAATGGCTTCGGTGGCAGTTTTGGTGTTGTGAAAAAATTGCTTACGAAGAACCAGCTTTTTATGGAGTATGGAAAGGCCTCAATGACTTTGTTTGACACGAAGATCATCTCTCTCTTTCTCGTGCTTAGCTCTTGCTTATGTTATTCGTCAATGTGTTATTGAAAGTGAAATTAAATAAAAATTTTCTCAACTGGGTTTTGAATTTTGGTTCTTGAAGGTCCTTTGGATTTGTGGGTATTCAAGAATTTCAGAGCTGAAACGTCAAATGGGGTTGAAAATCTTATGTGGGCTTCGAATTTAGTTCTTAAATAGGAGGCTAGTTTAGTGATCAAGATTCAAGAGAGAGAGTTTGGTAATGATTTTGTTGTGATATTTGGTTGGTGCCCTGTTGAGCCTTCAACAACTAAACTCTATCAGGTACTTTCTTTCTTTCTTGGCCTCGGGATTTGAAGACTTTTTTTTTTTTTTTTTTTGATGATTTGAATTGTGTATTCAAAGGTTTAAAGAATCTATAACTGCATGAAAAGGAAAAACATAGCTTACTAAGGAAACTTCATTGAATAAAGTTTTTCACACTAGTGGGAAACTTCAATGGGCTTTCTTTCTCTAGATACCTCTTGTTAGCAAATAAAAGGTATATTAATTTTCCTCTTTTTTTTTTTTTTTTGCTTTCATATGTATATATATATTAGTGTTGGTGATCTGATATTTTCATTCTTAGTAAAATTCGGTTTTCTCAGTTGCTCAGTTATGGTTTCTCTCTTCTTGGCAAAGAGAAATTGGTTTTTCCTGTTTCTTTCTCTCTCTCTCTCTCTTTGGTGAGTTAGACGGTTAATTTTCTAGCCACTTTGTTTATTTTGCCCTGGTCTTAATGCCCTTTGCATTCTTCAACTGTTCTTAGGTGCTGCTTCATCATTCTGCTGTCCATCTTCGCTTTCAAATTAAATGTTCTCGAATTCAATATAATTCACTATGTGAGACTTAATTTTGTAAACTCTTATATTGTCTTTTAATATTGGCGTTAATATTAGGCTTTTGATGGTTCAGCTTCACAAGCTGCACAGTAACAGTTGCTTGTAAACAAAAATTAAAAAAGAAAAAAAAAAGGAAAAAAGAAGACAATTTGCTGAAGTGGCTTTGCAAATGATGGCTGAAGAGGATGATGATTCATCTTCCTGTGAGAACAACGTGAGACTTCCTCTATGCATCTTCTTTAAGGATGTCAGGTACTACTACTTCAAATGAAGTTTTCATTTATTTTCTTTTCTTTTTTTTTTTTTTTCCCTCTGTACTGATAGATAAGAGCTTATAATATGTATTCTAAATCGTATGAGCAGACACGTTTTTAGATTGGACAAACTTGGTGTGGAAATAGCTTCTGTTGCATTCCCTGCTGCTCTGGCTTTAACAGCTGATCCGATCGCTTCTTTAGTCGACACGGCATTCATAGGCCAAATAGGTTAGTCCTTCTGTTGTTTATTTATGAACTTTTCCTATGTTATCAAACATTTAAATGCTTATTGTGTTTGGTTGAGAGATCTCACTCTTGCATTTTTAAACTGTGCAGGTTCAGTGGAGCTTGCTGCTGTGGGAGTATCTATCGCTTTGTTCAATCAAGTGTCACGGATAGCGATATTCCCTCTTGTCAGTGTCACAACCTCTTTTGTTGCTGAAGAAGACACCATTGGCAGAGTGAGCCCCGAAGAGACGCTGGATAGTGAGACTCTTGAAGCAGGTTTATCGACAAATGCCGAACATCAACAGTTGATAACAGAAAATGGTAAAGCCCTTTTCCCTTAATACAGTGTCCTATATAGACGGCTCTTAACTACTTCACCAAGGATTCTTAACTTTTCTCTGAAATACTATTTGGTCTAGTTCTTTACCGCTTATGAAACTTTCCTTATATCGGTTCCTTCCTTTTTTTTTTTTTTTTTCAAAATTAGTATCAAAACCAGCTGGTGAAAGCTTTGATATACAGACAGTCGAGCCCAGGAGACGGCATATTCCATCGGCCTCATCAGCAATGGTCATCGGTGGAGTCCTTGGCCTCCTTCAAGCTATATTCCTCATAGCCGGAGCAAAACCTCTTCTCAAATTTATGGGTGTCCATTCGGTATGTTCTTACTAAAGCTATTTGGTGCATTTTTTCTTTTCCTTTTTTGTTGACATGAAATCTAAGAACATCATGCTTTTCTATGAAGGATTCCCCCATGCTAAAGCCTGCACAGCAGTACTTGACATTGCGGTCCCTTGGTGCTCCTGCAGTTCTTCTGTCTTTGGCAATGCAAGGAGTGTTCCGTGGATTTAAGGATACACAAACGCCTTTATATGCAACCGGTATATTTTACTGGAATTCAATACTTGGAACTTACGATTTGATCTGAATTCATTTTAATCTGATTCATGGTTTCTTATCAAAATCAGTGGCAGGAGATTTGACAAATATTATTTTAGATCCGATATTTATTTTTGTACTTCATCTCAGCGTCAGTGGTGCAGCTATTGCCCATGTCATTTCTCAGTAAGTTTATCTTGATCCTGGGACAACCATGAAAAATTTCTCACTTTTATTACTTTGGGAAACTTTGTCTCACATTGTTATAATTTTTCTAGGTACTTGATTTCAATTATACTCTTGTGGAGACTAATGGATAAAGTTGATCTCCTACCCCCGAGTATCAAACACCTTCAATTTGGTCGATTTCTCAAAAATGGTAAGACTTTGTCTCGAAAAATAGAAAATAAAACCAACATAAAATTAAAATATTTAGGCTTATTTGAATCAAGGGAAGGCCTATTAACACTTACAGCCACCAAGTATGTCATAACTTGGCAAGCTTTGAGATACATTATATTGTTGCCAATTAGTTCTTTCTTTTTATGCTTGAAATCCAGGTTTCCTGTTATTAATGAGGGTGGTGGCTGTGACATTCTGTGTGACTCTGGCTGCATCCCTGGCTGCACGCCAGGGGTCAACATCCATGGCTGCATTTCAGGTCTGCCTTCAGGTTTGGTTGGCAACATCTCTTCTTGCTGATGGACTTGCAGTTGCTGGTCAGGTTGGAAATTTTCCTCATTTAGTTAACTGCTAGTTGACATCACTTTTACATCTTCAATTCCGCACTTTTATCTTATGTGACTTTATAAATTCCATTGTTTCACTTCCTTTTTCTTTGGACTGACTTGTCCAGGCTATTCTAGCAAGCGCTTTTGCAAAAAAAGACTACAACATGGCGACTGCCACTGCGTCGAGAGTATTACAGGTACTTGCTACTAAAATGACAATTTAGAAGGACAAAACATCTTCCATTGTAATTTCATTTCCTGTAAAAGTAAAACGTGCTTTAAACTTGCAGTTAGGGTTGGTTCTCGGGTTAATGCTAGCAATATTCCTCGGAGTAGGAATGCAGTTTGGGGCTAAGTTATTTACTAGTGATGCCAATGTTCTCCGTCTCATAAGCATAGGAATTCCGGTACCTCCTTCCCTTCTTTACAAACAAAAGAAAAGAGCAATATTCGCATTTTTTTTCTTTTCACTTTTCAATGGCATTGGAACTAATAAAAACGTCTTCCACTTGAAAATCAGTTTGTTGCAGCAACTCAACCCATCAATGCTTTGGCGTTTGTTTTTGACGGTGTCAACTTTGGCGCATCCGATTTTGCATATTCAGCATACTCCATGGCAAGTCCACTATCTCATCTCATAACAATCAATGTAAGATATAATGAGAAGACATAAATGTGGCTCAATACCCTTTTTTTTTTTTCCAGGTTCTAGTGGCTATTCTCAGCATCCTATGTCTTTTTGTTCTCTCCTTCACTAATGGTTTTGTTGGAATTTGGGTTGCTTTGACCATCTACATGAGTCTTAGAACATTTGCTGGATTTTGGAGGTGAAAATGTTTCATTAAATTCAAATATAACCCAAAATTATACAAGTTCACTTTTTTAATCAAAGTACTATCTATTGCAGGATTGGGACAGGAACAGGACCTTGGGAATTTCTACATTCCAGGGGCTAATTTGCTTCTTGTCCTTCAATTGTTCATATGGAATCTCGTTTGGCAAAGTTCAAATCACTTTTGCAGTTTTTATGGTAATTTTTGGAGTTTGATGGATGAAAATTTCTACAATTTTGTATCCTACTTCTGCATATAAAGTTAAGAGCACTAGATATTTGTTATGTGAGAAAACAATGCAAAAAGGGGGAAAAAAATAGAAGAAGTGTGTTAGTATTTCTTTTTTGAGAAGAAGTGCATTGGTTTTGTGTATATATGAAGCTATAAAGTCGTATGAGTATATTTAATCATGATGTTTTCTCCATATTATTCAAAGAAAAAATAATTGATAAATCAAAACAACTAGTGTTACTGATAAATATTAGTCAGTAATATACATCCTTTTTTGGTAGCAAAAACCTAAACAAACAAATTTATGAAAACTCTTAAAGCTTGTTTTTACATCCATAGTTTTAAATTAATGTTTCAAACCACCAACTCCAAAAGACGACTTTGGATCGCGAAGCAAACGGATTCGTTTGCCAAAACAGTGATTTGGTTGTGTAGGTGAGAATTGCTACAAGACACTGATAACGTTAAGTATCATCACTAATAAAAAATGAGTCCTACAGTGTAAGACCTATAGGTGAAGTTCATCTGTTATTGTTTAGTACCGAGGTGCCCTAAGCATTTTTTATACCTAAAAGTCATGTCATCATACACTGCTAACAGAAACAGACCTTGAGTCAACAAAATCTACAAGCAAAAATCAAAGTAGACGCTTAGTCTAACGATAAATTCACGCCTAATGTTTGAGGTCTAGAGTTCCAATGTCACTTCCATCACTTAAAAAAATAAATTAAAAAAAATTGTGGTTATAACCAAATATTCCTCGTTGCCAAGCTGTGTTGAATTCCACGAGCAATGTGTGACCTCTTCACATTGTTGTCGTTTGAGTGTTGTATGGTTATTCACGTTGTTGTTGCTTTTTACATTATGGTTCCATTTTTTTGTCATTCTTCTTTTTGTTACTTTCACGAGCAATGTCTGACCTCATCACGTTGTTGTGTTTGAGTGTTGCGTAGTTTTTCACTCGTTTATGCTGCTTCCGGCTTATAAATTGTTGTCGTTTGTGATTTATCGTTTCACCTTGCTGCCATTTCTAAATTTGCCTGTAGCTTTTTCGGTTACGACCTGATTTTTTTGGTCGTTTTTTCCCTTTGTTTCTTAGACATTGCTATCGTTTCCTCGTTTCTTGTCGTATTTTACTATGTTGAAATTTTCGCGTTTGTTATTGTTCGTATTCTCTTTCGTTATTTGGACTAGTTTTTCAATTATTTTTATGGCATTTAATCTTGACATCCTTTTCAATTTTTGTCGTTTTCTACTTTGTTGTCCTTTATTTGTGGTCGGTTTGTTACTTCTTGTCGTTGCATTGTTGTTTTTCATGAACTTTGAGGGTTTTTTGTTTTTTTTTTCATTTTCCCATGTTATTGTTGTTGTGTCATTTGTCATCGTCTTTCATGTTCGTGTCGTTTACGTGAATTATCTTCATACCTCCAAATTTGTCGTTTTTATCTTTCACTCTTTATTATTTATTTTTTAAAAAATTCATATACAATTTAATTTACGCATTACTAGTCCACGCGGGACCACGACACTTGACAACAAGCAAAGATTCTATTCAGTTTTTTCTTAATTTAATTTAGGACTGAGGTTCTATTATTCAATCCTCATTTATTTTATTTTACTTTATTTTTTTGCTACACAATGTATGTTATTTGAATAAGAAGAAGAAGTTCGTTACGAGATAATTTAGGGAAAACACAACAACGACAAGGACGATAACGACTCACCTAACTTTATCTTTGACTGTGAAACATGGAAGTGACATGGGGACTTTTATAAATACCACAGTTTAAAATTTTTTTTCTATAAATGCCGTAAATATTTAAGTGTAGCATAATTTAGATAAATAATATAAGTAATAATGTAACATAATTTTTTTTAAGTGTGGCATGAATAAAAACTATGTTTAAAAGTTGGCATAACATGTAATTTTCTCAAGTGACATTTTCTTTCTACAGCCAAACAACAGCAAACTTACCCAATAAACGACAATCCTTGTTAAAGAATACAGCAAATGAGTATCTATACAAATAACGGCAAGTCGTTTCACGGCATAACCAACTGCAGGCCTTTAGAAGAAACTACATGTCGTTTTTCAGAACAGTTTGTTGTTTATCTTATCACGAACGACAAAAAAATAATAATAATAAATAAATAAATAAATAAAACAAAAACAAAAAATAGACGCGTTGCTTAGCTAGACTTTTAAGGGACGACGTCCTTCTATATCTAAACGACAGTAGAAATATACCACAAACAACCTGTCGTTTTTCATTCAACGACACAAACAAAAACAAAAGACAAAAACTTCAACGGTCAATTGGGGCCAGTGACCACTCATCAGTTAATCCGTGTCATCTTCTTCTTCATATTCCGGCCAAATGCGAAGGAACATTTTCATCTCTCAATGGATATACTTCCTACGCGAAGCCTTCAAAAGCTACCTTTCGTGGCCAATCAGTCCCAAATCACCGACCCAAAAGACTGGAACTTGTACATCAAGCACCAAGCCAAGCTCAACAATGACTACGCAATTCTCTCTACATATACCCACATG
Source organism: Artocarpus hirsutus (assembly GCA_946598075.1). NCBI lineage: Eukaryota > Viridiplantae > Streptophyta > Magnoliopsida > Rosales > Moraceae > Artocarpus > Artocarpus hirsutus. Next base: position 92,020 of record CAMOHE010047204.1, on the reverse strand, counting down.
GAAGCTCTCGGCATTGCTCCTGATAAAGCCACTCTCCCTCTCGTTCTCAAGGCGTGTGCGAGGCTGAAAGATGCAGAGAGGGGAAGGGAAATACATTGGAGAATTAGGGGCACGGATTTGATCGAAGATGTCCGAGTTGGGACTGCCCTTGTCGACTTTTACGGGAAATGCGGGATTGTTGATGATGCCCGTGAGGTGTTTGAAAAAATGCGTGAGAGAGATGTTGTTTTGTGGAATGCTATGCTACATGGTTATGTGTGGTGTTGTTGTTTTGAGGAGGCAGTTTCGTTGTTTATGCGAATGCAGAACGAGGGTCTCAGACCCAATTCGCGTACTGTTGTTGGGCTGCTTTCTGCGTGCAAGGAGCTTGATGAGTTGAGGTTGGGACAGGAGGTTCATGGTTATTGTTTGAGGAATGGACTGTTTGATTTGGACCCTCATGTGGGGACTGCTTTGATCGGGTTTTATTCAAAATTCGATGTGGGGATTTCGCGCCTCGTGTTTGATTTGATAGATGCGAGGAACATTGTGAGTTGGAATTCAATGATTAGTGGGTATGTTGACACGGGGGAGCCCTTGGAGGCTTGTAATCTATTTGTGCGTTTGCTTGTAGATGGGGCTAATACGCTCGATTCAATTACGTTAGTTTCTGTAGTTCAAGCCTGTGCAGAACTTGGATTTCTCAGCTTGGGTAGTCAAATCCATCAAGTGGCTATTAAGAATGATTATAGAAATAATTTGTTCATAGTAAATGCTTTGCTTAATATGTATGCTGACTGTGGAAGTTTAGATTTTGCACGTAGGTTATTTGAAAATGAACCTAACCGTGATGTTGCTTTGTGGAATTCTATGATATATGCTTACATAGAATACGGCTTTTGTGACGAAGCTTTGAGCTTGTTTGTATCTATGCGAACGGAAGGCATCAGAGAAGATGAAAGAACTATTGCTATAATGGTATCTTCATGTCCAGATTTAGTTGATGGATTAAGAAATGGACAATGTTTACATTCTCATGTGATCAAAAGTGGGGTGGAAATAGATGATATTTCCCTTGGAAATGCATTCTTAGGTATGTATGCTGAACTAAACCGTATTGAGGCTGCCCAAAAGGTTTTCAACGGCATGACAGATCCGGATGTTGTCTCATGGAACACATTGATCATGGCATTGGCCAGCAAGAGGTTGAGGGTCGAAGCCTGGAACGTATTTGAGGCAATGCGAGCCACTAAAATCACACTTAACTCGCACACAATGATATCTATCCTTGCTGCTTTTGATGAAGAAAACTGTCTGAATATTGGAAGAGCAGTTCATGGTTTTGTGATAAAACATGGCATTGAAATTGACCTATCTTTGAACACGGCACTGACTGATATGTACATGAACTGTGGCGATGAAGCAACGGCTGTGAATCTATTTGAGAGTTCTCCTGATAGGGATGTGATTTCATGGAATGCGCTAATTGCTAGCTATGTTAGAAACAACCAAGGTGAGAAAGCTCAATCACTTTTCAGCCGTATGCTTTCCGAAGTGGACCCAAATGGTGTCACAATCACAAGCCTGCTTTCGTCATGTGCCCATCTTGCTGCTCTTCGTCAAGGCCAATGCTTGCACACTTACATGACTAGGAGGCAATCCTTTTGCACCAATAATTTGTCTCTTGCAAATGCTTTTGTTACAATGTATGCGAGATGTGGTAGCATGCAAAATGCTGAAAAGGTCTTCAAACTTTTACCAAGAAGGAATATCATCTCATGGAATGCCTTGATAACTGGCTATTCTATGCACGGTCGTGGAAATGATGCTATACTTGCATTCTTTCAAATGCTAGAAGCTGGTACGCGACCAAATGCCGCAACTTTCATAGCTATTCTATCTGCTTGCAGACATTGTGGATTTATAGAGAAGGGACTGCAATTTTTCCAAACCATGGTTCGTGACTTCAAAATAAAACCCGAGCTTGTTCATTACGGTTGTGTGGTTGATCTTCTTTGCCGAGGAGGACGCTTGAATGAAGCTAGAGAGTTTATCGAATCAATGCCTATTGAACCAGATGCATCATTGTGGAGGGCTTTGCTCAGTGCTTGTCGAGATTATTCTGACACAAAGTTATCTGCAACAATATTTGAGAAACTTGTTGAATTAGAACCCATGAATGCAGGAAACTATATATTGCTGTCTAACATCTACGCCTCAGCAGGTCTTTGGCTAGAGGTGAGGAAAATAAGGACTTGGCTCCAAGAAAAGGGTTTAAGAAAGTCTCCGGGAGTAAGCTGGATTGTTGTTCGAAGCCAGGTACATTGTTTTGCTGCTGGTGACACATCACACCCTCAGTCAAACATAATTTATGAAAATCTGTATTCTCTAATGGCCTTAATCGAAGAAAGTGGATATATTCCTGACATCAAAGGGGTTTTCAATGAAGAAGAAAATTAATTTGAAACAACTTAATTTCACATTGAAACTGAAGACTTGAAAGCTTAAAAGTCTGGTGTTTAGAGCAAAGGAGATGAAAACCTTTCATTGTTCAAAAGGTTCCTATTGTGTTTGCAATTAGGCCTGAAGAACAACAGAAACAGCTTCCCATAAGGTCCTTGATAATGTTAAATGAAGGAATAGCGCTCCCATTAGAGAAAAGATATACCTGACTATCAGTTATACAGTAGATAGAGATGTTCACTCCCAAATATACTTGCATTTGCATGGTAATTAGTTGTAATGACCGAGAAAATATCATTAACAAAACCTAATATTTTATTGGGTTTAATTAATGAATTAACTTTTAAAAATGTGATTTTTGTAAAAGTTGTAATTTTTATACAAATTACGATAAAGTATGAATAAACGGCATTGATTGCATATTTTATGGCAAATGTAATGTAAAGTTGGATATGGTAAAATACAGATTTAATGAGTTGAATTACTCAAAAATCTGTAAATAATATCCATAAAATGGATTTTATATCACAATTAATTGTGAAATTATGGTATAAACGAATGAACGACTAGAATGCAATTAGGACACAGAGGTTGTCCGAACCCTAATCTGGGGTAGGAAGGAGGCCAAAGCAGTATAAGAATACTGCTAAGTGAAAACGCAGATATGAAAAACGTTATGATTGGCCTCCAAAATTGAACGAAAAGTAAGTTAAATATTTTTATACAGTCTAAGGATAGGAAATACACTGATTTGACCACGACAGTATAAGAAAAATAATGTGTGATGAAAAATTATACTGTGTGAATTTTGGGCCCAACAAAGTGGACACCCAATTGAATTTGATTGGGCCACCAAAGATAGAAAGGTGGCCCAATTGTGTGATGACACCTAGGGGTAACCATAAAAGCTATCATGAATCACCAAATGTGATAAGGTTGCATTTAATGCATGTTATCACAAAAATTTTCACTCTTCCTCTCCAAGAACCCACGGCAGCCATAGTTGAAGCATTAAGAAAATTTTCGCAACCTCAAAAATTGCAAAAAATAACCCCAAAACAATTTTAGAGACAAGCCCCAAGGATTTTTACAAGATTAAAGGTAAAATTTTAAACTTTTTATTGAGTTTTCAAGGGGTTTTTCATGGGTTGAAGGAGAGATGTTAACCCATGTTATTTTTGCATGAAAAAGAGGCTTAGAGATAGATCAAAAAGGGATTTCAAGGTTAGAAATCAAAAAGAGGTTATTTTGGTAAGTTTTGGTATTCAAAGTTTTGAATTTTTATTTGGATTTTTGTTTTCTCAAATCCATGTGAGTTCTTAAGCTTATGGTTGATGGAATTACATGTGCATGTGATGAATGACCTGTTTAGATGATGAAATCTTGATTTAAGGTGCAAAATGACAATTTTTGCATAAAATTATATTTTTGTAATTTTATGGTTAAATTGTGTAAAAATGAGGTTTGAGCACGAAAATGACCTGAGTAAGCCATGGAATAAACTCTGCAGGGGTAGATTTGAAGTTTTGGAAAGGGATTTGACAAAAACGTCCAAGGGACTAAATTGAAAGAAAACTTTCTTTCTTGGCAGAAATGAAAAATAGCCAAAAACACTCCTGTACAGTGAGATTTTGGGAAAATTTCAAACACGAAAGTTGTAGATCTCGATGAAAAAACTCAACCGTTTGTGAGTTTTCGAATTTTCAAGAATTTGTTAAAAGTGAAAATATGGTAAAATGGCAAAAACTTCATTTTTCAAAATGATTTGAGGTATGATACTTCAAGAAAAATTATTTCTTATGAAAAATAGAAATTTTTGATGTAAAGAGAAAATTTTAGCCCCGAAGACAAAATTGTCACAATTTTCGGTTTAGGGGCTAAACCGTAAAGTTTTATGAAAATGGGGCTTAAGTTTGAAATAAAGGGTTTTGAGCCACTAGGACAATATTTTGAAATTAATGTGTGGCCGTTTTTATTTAAAAAAACAGAATCGAGCTTAAATAGGTCAATAGACCCACGGAGGGCAAAATCGTCATTTTTGTCCGAATAACCCGAAAGGCTTTAGAAGGGCCTTAAGTAAGAAAAAAAAGCGATTAGGAAGATTTTTACTCTTCGTAAGTGACGATAGGGTAGAATTCGACATAAATAAGAAAATTAATATTTATAGAGTTGTGTACAGTTATACAACGCGAACAATTACGTAATGAACGTTTTGTGATGAAACGTATTGAAAATTGGCTAATAATTTTATAATTGGCCAACAGGATCCTAGGAGTCTAGGAGAAAGGAGAACGAAGTTGATTTTGCGGTACGTAAAAACAAGTAAGTACCCTTCCCACCTACAGTATGAGATGGTAGGTGTAGAATGCGATAATATGCATATTAGGGTATAAATTCCAATGTGAACTTGTTTGTTGCTATGAAATGAATGCCTTAAGATATAGATGCGGTACCTGTGTGTATACGATTAAAATACCTGAGTGTATATCATGTTATGTATTGTTACATCAATATATGGTATACTTGTGTATACGATCATGAAAACATTGATGTTTATGAAGTAGGTACTTGTGGGTACTCTACAATGCATATGAACTTATAAATTATAGATAACATATGAATATCATTTCATGCCTGGTATGACAACCATATTAAATGAATTGGTAAATATGTCATCAGAAGTTAAGAAAAGTGTCGTACCGACTCCCGAAGTAAGGGGAGTTTAAAGGATAAAATATGGTCACGGTATTACGTAGACCCTAATGAAATTGTGCAATGGTACGAACACTTGGACCCTAACGGAAAATAAGAAACGATGAAGATAAGAAAAGTTCATAAGAAAGCATAATCAAATCATGCATTCATTTGATTGTCCATGTGGGATTTATGGGACTTATTGGGCGTTAGCTCATTAAGTATTTTATGCTGTAGGTATTCCGACGAGAAGGTCAGAATAAATTCTAATGATGAGCTGGCGGACGAATGATGTGTGCAGACTGAGTATGGAGTCCGCTACTGTATGTTTTCGCTGTATGTATTAAAAGTTATTTTGAAAAGAATGGATTGAAAAAAGAAGTACTGTAAAAGTAAGAATGTTTATGTAAATGTAAGTTTGTGAAAGTATTTTAGGAAGTTTTCGAAAATTATAGTATGTGAAATATTTATTCAGTTTGAAACAAAAAAAAAAAAGAAAGTTTTTTAAATTTTTGCTCCTAAGTATGTAAAAAAGGATTTAATCATAACTCAAAAAGACGGGTTGTGACATTAATAACCAGCTTTGCAGTGATTTTTCATCATTTTGTTTCTTTGCGTCTTTCTTTAGATCATTCAATCTGTGCAGATATCGGTAATGTGAATCCACTTTTTGGTACCCTTTTTGTCAAGCGCACAAAAAATTTGATATCACCTTTTTCCTTCTTGCATTAGCTGTATCTCAAACCAAACCATATATATATATATATATATATATATATATATATATATGACAATGCAGAATACATTCTTGGATTACGATTTAAGGTACAGCCACTGTTACTTAATTTGTAATTCCACACCAAGTTGTGGGTTAAGACAACTATACATGAGTAGCTTTGATTTAAAGTCGGCCTTCAGTGATAATTACAATATTAACAGATGATATTGTCAAAACCCCACCTTGGTAGCTTAACGATAAAAGAATTTTTTATGATAAGGATTTTACACCTTAAATCTGGTCAAAATTCTATCAAGATGAAAGTATAATACAGATTTAATAGTTTAAAATAGAGCACTATTGGTAAGGTATTTTTTTTTTATACGATACCATGCCTTCGAAGATAAACATATGAAGCCGTGATCTATAGCCAAACCCACCCAAAAAAAAAAAAAACCCTGAATAATTAGCCATATTCTCCCAATGGACATCTTCACAAAAAAGCCAGAGCTATCTGTCAAATTCATCCTTGCCGGTCCAAAAATTTGGTTCCCCATCACACTCACTGTCAAGGCCAAAAGGATTTATTCATCTCAATAAGAAACTGAACAAATTCAAACGAGAGAAAAGAAACTTTGCCCACCCACAAATCAAAATCCCCCTTTCCACCGCCCATCACTTTGTTGGGATACACCTCATCAGTCATCACATATTCCATGTTTTCATTGAAACAGAATAAGAAAAGACACAACAAAAGGAGGGAGATGGAGAAAAGTAATGCTTATACAATCAAAGGATAAGAGGAGGAGAATAATAACAAGATACTGAAAAAATAATGTTGGAAGTGTACAAAGGTTTAGCTCAATTTTTGAATATTTAAAGGAACAAATGCCCTACTTCCTGTCACTGTCTACCTCCACAATAATTTATTTGCAAATGTGGAACCAACACAACAAATCACATCACCAACACCATTTTCCCTCGTGATTAAATATGTCCATATACGTCCACAAAGAACCTGTCAAATCATTCAATAGAAACCAACGTTGGAAAAAACCATTCTCTCCTCCACTACAAAAGTCTAAGATGGAGAGAAAAAGAATAAATAAATAAATATGCTTTTATCTTCCTTTTTCTTTCTTTTGGTTCATCTTAACGAAAAATGCAATCAAACTTTTAAAGTACAAAAAAAAATTGAAATCTTTTACAAAGGTGGATGAGAAACTGCCGAACCAGGTTTAGGTCTTTCTTGCAAATAACTGAGGAAGGCTTTTTCCCATGCCTTACTGAACTCGGACACAGTAATAACGATTTTGACATAAACATGACTTTTAATTGTCGATGTTTTCTGGACTTCAGCATAACTAACAAACTAAATGAAAATTCCTAAGCTAGCTGTGCTACCTCAAATCTCAGTGAAAAAAGAGTTCAAGGTTAGGCATCAATCTAATGTATCTATCGGTTTAGGATCAGAACATTCAACTGTTACTGTCACGCCCGAGGCTGAAATGTTTGCCATTTCCCCGATATCAGATGGCAATTCCTGCACTGGAGATTGAGCCTGTGAAGTGTCAGGCTCCATTTCGTTATGCCACGTGGAAAATGATTTACGCAATCGACCAAGTCCCTCCGACTGAACAGACCAATCTACTCCCCCAATATCCGATTCCCATTGCGACCAATAATTTGTTGGGGAACTATCAAAGTTAGTTGACCCAAGATCATGACATAAATTATATCCGACATGATGAGAAAGTTTTGATCCAAGGTTCCAAGAGTTGAAGCTGCATAATTTTTGCCGTTGCTTCTCGCGGTTGGCGAAAGCAGATACCTTAGAACTCGATGGAGATAGAGGCTCAATGCTTGGAAATGATGGCTGCAAAAGAGAGTGCTCAAAATTTTTGGGACAGAACATGCTTGTTTTGACTGGGGAAAATATGGATTCTTGCTGGTGGAGTTGAGAGAAATTAGGTGAGGCCATAAGTTGATCAGAGTATCCAGGAGACAAGATCTCAGTGGTGAAAAGCTCGTTGAGATTCGCAGAGAAACAGGACAAGTCATTAACGTGCCGCTGTTGTAGCACTTGTAAACCATCAGACTGAAGGTCTCTTGTGTTGAGAGAAGATCTCAGACGCCTCATGTGAAGATTACTACCTGGAAGGTGCAACGTGGGAACATTTTGCGGAGCCCATGCTGTCGATGCTTGGGAAATGCCATTACCAGGAGAGATGGGAGGAGTAAATGGAGAAGGTGACATGCCTGAATCAGGAGGAAAGGGAACAGCAGATCCTGTGGACAGATGAAGAGGCCTTAGTTCCTTGTCTGTATGGGCAAAAAAGCAAACCCGACGGTTGCAACTTGCGCCATCTTTGCAAAGCCGAGTCCTGTACTGTGCTGGGTGTAGCAAGGACTCAAAAACCCCGTGAGCGTATTCGCACAGGTCTCCACGTCTACATGGTGCTTTACGATGATCCGGGCAGGGAACACAACTATAATGGAACTTTTTCGGGTCTCTTCTCCTTGCGTTCTCCCCAGGGTGAACAAAAGGGCACTCTGTCCAATCATGTGAATAAGACCGCGAACAGGGATGGACCTTGAATGAATACATTCTGAACTCATCGGTAGCATAAATACTGCTTCTAATGTCCGGGATGGATCGATCAATTGGGTATTCTCTCTTCTCGTGAGTTGAAGGCGACGATGTTGAATTGGAAAGACAAGTGAATGAACCGTTCTTGGACAGCGACGGGGAGGACTGTGAACTGGATACTGAACTACAGGCTGAAACATGAAGTTCATCCAGATGACAAACTGATCCATCACTCTTTAATAGCTCTTTGAGTGCAATCTTCAAATTCGGCTGATTAGGGGGGGAAACAATAACATCATACGGGCGATGCCCTCGAGAATCAGTTGCATTAGGATTTGCACCAGCAAGTAAAAGCAACTTGACAACATCAACAGCTTCAATAGAGCCACCAGAAGCAGCACAATGAAGGGCAGTGCTCTTATCCGGGTCACAGGAACGGTTTATATCTGCTTTCGACAGAGAAAGAATAAGTTTCACAACCTCAATACTACCATACAAAGCAGCTACCATTAACGGTGTCCTATGCAAGAGAATCATCCTCTTCAAAGCCCTTTGGCGAGAATACCATAATCCGGTCTCATCAATCATTGAATCAGTAACAGATTGCTTAAAACCATCAACATCATTTTCAGCCGCAAGCTCAAGCAACGAGAAAGAATGTCCAGTTTCAATAGGATTGTTCATAGCTTTTATTGAAGACTCGCCTTCTCGCCGAGGTGATGAAGCTGGACTCTCGGAATTTAACTGCTCGGGGCCACCACACATGCTTTCAATTAATGGAAATAAGAATTATCTGAAAGAGACAATCCAAAAAGGAATCAAATATCATAACACAAACGGAAAATAAAGGGGACAAAAAAGAATCACATACTTATTACTAAAGTAATTCCACACCAAATAGTAATCTAAATATCACCAATCCTCCAAGGAGAATATTTTAAAGTGAGGTATGTGAAAAAAAAAAAAACATAGAAATGAAAAGAAACGGAGAACGAAAGAAACAACAGAAGAGACTTGACGAAAAAATACCAGAGAATTGAGGGGAAACCATTGAAAATTGATTCAGCAAGAAAAAGTGAATAAAGAAGAATGTGTTGCTAAGAATTTTTAGGGAAAAGAATGCTTAGATAACCATTTAAAGATAATCATTAAAAACAAAATCTCCAGGATCTATGATGTATTCAAATATGGAAAATTGAAAAGATAAAAAAATATTCGTTCAAAACTGAACTCTTACTTTTGAAAACCAAAATTCAAGAACAAAACGTTAAAAACCGTGCAGATTTAACGGTTCATTTTCCACACTTTCTGAGCAACCAAACGAACAGAGGAACAAAATACAGTTGAACAAGAATTCAAATCACCACAAGACGGAAATCTGAAAACGCAGATTAGTGATGGAATTACAGTTAAGCACGAGAAATACGTATGGAAGTCAGCAGAGTCTGCCAAGAGCGTAAAAAATATGGCGAGAACGAAGAGCAGCTCGTGAGGAGCGAAGCTCGACAGCCATGGCGGAAGATAAAATACTGAAACTAAAAACAAAATGAAATTAAGCAAAATGAGACGGAATTTGCAGAGGAGGAGGAGAAGAAGGGGTAAATTTGGTAGGAATGTGTGGGTTTGGAATAAAACGTAGCGGGTGGGAGTGGGTTTAAAATTTTGTAAGGTTGGAGTGGGTGGGGCGACCGGCTTAGGAGGTTTTGGGTGAAGAAAGAGTTGGTGACTGGGACTCTTGGGAGGGAGGAGTTGGTGACCGGATAAACCGGTGGACCCTGCCCTTCCTTGTCTGTCATGTACTTTTTTTTTTAAGACCTTGTTCCTCATATTCTACTTTGGCACTCCTTTTTTTTCATTTTTTTGGGAAAAGAAAAATTATATTGTATAGCTAAATTATTACGATAGAATTTAATTTAATCTAAATTTAAAAATACTTTTAAAAAGATTATAATCATAAGAATGGTCATATTTTGTAAATGGCACTATTATGAGAATGTAGTCATATTATAATTTAACAAATATAAATAGATCGTTTCTCTTATTAACCCTTTTAATTCTAAAATTCAAAATATACATTGAAATTTTGAGTGATTCGGATGTTTTGACTATTGAGTTGTTCTCATAAGTTTAGCATTTTTGCTTTGATAAAATATTTTCCAAGACGTAATGAAATTAATTTTTCAAGTGAATGGTCATATAAATTTTTATCTTGGATTTTCAAAAAAAAAAAAAAAAGAAATATAATATACATATCAATTTCTTTCCCACAGACAAGATACATCATAGGAATCAATTCTTCTACTGCCAAGAACAAGGTTATCCCTTTGTGCCAAGATTAAAAAAAAATGCCAACTATTATAGTGTATTTATATGGCCACAAAAGTGTAGTCCTTTGTCACAACCCTCCTTTTCGGGCTGTGATAAAATTCTTTCTTACTTACTTTAGGTAAAAATTTAGGAATATCTTTTTTTTTCCTTAAAACGAAATAAGTACTCTATGGTGCAATAATTTTGGTAACTCTCAAAAAATACTTTAACACATTTATATTTACATAAACATTCATACTTTTACAACATTTTCCTTTTCAAACATTTTATTTCAAACAACTTAATACATATATACAGCGAAAACATACAGTAGCGGACTCCATACCCGACTTGCACACATCATCCGTCCGCCAGCTCATTGTTAACATTTATTTTGACCTTCTCGTCGGAATACCTACAGCATGAAAAACTTAATGAGCTAACACCCAGTAAGTCCCATAAATCCCACATGGACAATCAAATGAATGCATGATCCAATTATGCTTCTTTATGAACTTTTCTTATCTTGATCATTTCTTATCTTTCATTAGGGTCCAAGTGTTCGTACCATTGCACAATTTCATTTAGGTCTACGTAACATCGTGACCATATTTTATCCTTTAAACTCTCCTTATTTCGGGAGCCGGTACGACACTTTTCTTAACTTCTGGTGACATATTTACCAATTTTCTTAATATGGTTGTCATACCAGGCATGAAATAATATTCACATGTTATCCATGATATATAAGCTCGTACGCATAGTAGAGTACATGCAAGTGTCTACTTCATACACATACATGTATTCATTATTGTACACACAAGTACACATCATAAAGTGCATAACCATACATAACATGTTATATATTTAGGTATTCAAATCGTATATACACAGGTATCGATTCTGTACCTCTAGGTATTTATATCATGGCAAGATACAAATTTACATCGTAATATATACCTTAATATACGTATACACGTATTCTACACCTACAATTTCATACTGCAAGTAGGAAGGGTACTTATTTTCTTTTGAGCACAGCAAAATCAACTTCGATCTTCTTTCTCCTAGTCTCTTAGGATTCTGTTGGCCAATTACAAAATTATTAGCCAATTCCCAATACGTTTCATTACAAAACGTTCGTTACTTAATTGTTCGAGTTGTATAACTGTACACAACTCTACAAACATTGATTTCCTTATTTCTTTCTAATTCTACCCTATCGTTACTTACGAAAGATGTAATCTTTCTAATCACTTTCTTTTCCTATCTGTGACCTTTTAGAGCTAATCGGGTTATTCAAGCAAAAATGACGATTTTGCCTTCCGTGCCTTATTGATCGATCCGAGCTCGATTTCGTTATTTTAACATCAATAGCCACTTATATACTTAAGAATAATATCCTAGTGGCTCGTATCACTCATTTCACACTTATGCCCCTTTTTCATAAAACTTTACAGTTTAGCCCCTAAACTGAAAATTTTGACAATTTTGCCCTCCGGGCTAAAATTCTTCACTTTGCACCAAAATTTTCTATTTTTCATAAGAAAAATTTTTGCTTAAAGTACCATGCCTCAAATCATTTTAATAAATGACGTTTTTTCTATTTTACCATTTTTTCACTTTTAACATATTCTTGAAAATTTGAAAACTCACAAACGGTTGAGTTTTTCAACGAACCATCTATAAAATTTAACAGTTTCATCGAGATCTACAACTTTCGTGTTTTAACTTTTCTCAAAATCTCACTGTACAGGGGTGTTTTTAGCTAATTTTCATTTCTGTCAAGAAAAAAAACTTTCTTTCAATTTAGTCCTTTGGACGTTTTTGTCAAAATCCTTTTCAAAATTTCAAATCTACCCTTGCAAAGTCTATTCCATGCCTAACTCAGATCATTCTCATGCTCAAACTTCATTTTTACATACACAATTAAGCCATAAAATTACAAAAATACAATTTTATGCAAAAACTACCATTTTGCATTCTAAATCAAAACTTTGCAATTTAAACATGCTATGCATCACCTTCACATGAAATTTCATTAAACATAAACTCAAAAACTCATATGGATTTGAAAAAATAAAAATCCAAACAACATCTATTAAAATTCAAAACTTTGAATACCAAAACTTACCAAAACAACCTCTTTTTGATTTCTAGCCTTGAAATCCCTTTTGATCTGTCTCTAAGCCTCCTTTTCGTGCAAAAATAACATGGGTTAATATCCTTTCTTCAACCCATGAGAAATCCTTTAAAAACTTATCAAAAAGTTCAGAATTTCACCTTTAATCTTGTAAAAATCCTTGGGGCTTGCTTCTAAAATTATTTTGGGGCTATTTTTGCAAAGTTTGGGGTTGGAAAATTTTTTTGGAAGCTCTCAACAATGGCTGCCGAAACTTGGTGGAGAAGAAAGAGTGGAAATTTTTGTGATAACTTGAATTAAATGCAACCTAATCCACTTGGTGACTCATAGTCACCTACTTGATGACCCCCTAGGTGTCCTCATGTCATTGGGCCACATTTCTAGCTTTGGTGGCCCAATCAAATTCAATTAGGTGTCCACTTTGTTAGGCCCAAAATTTATACAGTATAATTTTTTGTCACGCAGTATTTTTCTTATTACTGCCGTGGTCAAATTAGTGTATTTCTTATCCTTAGACTGTATAAAAATATTCAACTTACTTTTTGTTCAATTTTGGGGGCCAATCATAACATTTTTCGTATCTGCATTTTCACTTAGCAGTATTCTTATTCTAATCATCTATTCGTTTATACCACACTTTCACAATTAATTGTGATATAAAATTCATTTTATGGATATTATTTACAGATTTTTGAGTAATTCAACTCATAAAATCTGTATTTCACCATATCCAACATTTCATCACATTTGCCATAAAATATGCAATCAATGTCGTTTAT
>CAMOHE010047204.1:62493-78327 GCA_946598075.1 Artocarpus hirsutus | reverse complement strand
AGCCTCCTTTTCATGCAAAAATAACATGGGTTAATATCCTTTCTTCAACCCATGAGAAATCCTTTAAAAACTCATCAAAAAGTTTAGAATTTCACCTTTAATCTTGTAAAAATCCTTGGGGCTTGCTTCTAAAATTGTTTCGGGGCTATTTTTGCAAAGTTTGGGATTGAGAAAATTTTTTGGAAGCTCTCAACAATGGCTGCCGAAACTTGGTGGAGAAGAAAGAGTGGAAATTTTTTTGATAACTTGAATTAAATGCAACCTAATCCACTTGGTGACTCATAGTCACCTACTTGATGACCCCCTAGGTGTCCTCATGTCATTGGGCCACATTTCTAGCTTTGGTGGCCCAATCAAATTCAATTGGGTGTCCACTTTGTGAGGCCCAAAATTTACACAGTGTAATTTTTTGTCACACAGTATTTTTCTTATACTGTCGTGGTCAAATTAGTGTATTTCCTATCCTTAGACTGTATAAAAATATTCAACTTACTTTTTGTTCAATTTTGGAGGCCAATCATAACATTTTTCGTATCTGCATTTTCACTTAGCAGTATTCTTATACTGCTCTGACCTCCTTCATACCCCAGGTTAGGGTTTGGACAACCTATGTGTCCTATTTACATTCTAATCATCCATTCGTTTATACCACACTTTCACAATTAATTGTGATATAAAATTTATTTTATGGATATTATTTACAGATTTATGAGTAATTCAACTCATAAAATCTGTATTTCATCATATCCAATATTTCATCACATTTGCCATAAAATATGCAATCAATGTCGTTTATTAATACTTTATCGTAATTTTGTACAAAAATTACGACTTTTACAAAAATAACATTTTTTTAAAAAAGTAAATTCATTAATTAAAACTAATTAAATATTAGGTTTTATTATTGAAATTTTCTCGGTCATTACATCCTTGGAGTAGTGGTTAAGTCCATGGTCGATCAAAATTTTCAGCAAAAGGCGTCTAGACTTAGATAGTTCTAGCTATCAATAGCAAATGCAAAATCTAACATTGCATTGATTTTTGGCAGGATGGGTCGCTTGAGAGTCAAAACCAAGTGGTGGTTGTTTTTCCTTGGCTTATTAAACAAGCGTATGCTCCTTACTTGTAAGGCCTATTATTTTTCTAACGGGTATTATGGTAATTAAATTAATTATTCATATGTTAATTAAAATTTATTTTATTTAAAATCTATTTCATATTATTTATTTCTATCTATTTTTAAATTTTTTAAAAATTTTTATACTTATTTAATATATTTACCAAAATGCTCTTGGAACTTCTAAATAATTACGAAAATATGATTTTGGCATTATATGGATTAAAGTCTCTGGAGGATACTCATTCTCATCAACCTCTTTAAATATTTTCCATCTTCCTATCTCTTTCACGTCTCTCTTTCTTTCTTTCGCCGCATCTCTCTCTCTTTTCTTTCTTTTCTTTTTCTTTTTTCTCTTCTTCATTCCTCTTCTACAGAGACCCAAGCCGGGAGACCAAAGAAGGAAACTCAAGTTATTCCTTCATAAATCTCCACAAATAGCTTCTTACAAACTCAAAGATCGAGAAGGCCTAGACGTTTTCAAGATCAAACCACTTTTTGAGCTAAGTTTTTAAGGTTAGATTTTTAGAACTTTAACTTTGATTTTAAGTTACATTTTGATATGAAAATTTGTGAGAAATGTGTTTTTGATGTTTATGAATAATACATCACTTTTAAGCTTAGAAACACATTACAAACCTGAATTTTGATTGAGATCAAGAACTCGTCTGTGAATTTCTCTAGATTTTATGTCATTAATTGAGAATGGGTAACGAGCAATCAAGAACTCGTCTATGAATTTCTCCAGATTTTGGCCCCGTTTGGTTTTATTCTTAGAATTTTTGGAAATATTTTCGTATTTTTTTCGAGATAAAAATTTTAAAAACATTCTCAATACAATTCTTAAAAAGTTTCCATTTTTCAAAACAATAACATTTTTACCTATTTTAAAAACAATACCAAACGGTCCATCTATGTCGTTTTTTGGCTTTTTGTCATTATTTTTATAAAGGAAAAACGACATATCATTTTTCAAAATAAAGATTTAACAAAGATAAAGACTAAATTTTAGGCTTCAGGTGGGGTTACCTCAAGAGAAAGGAAAAAAAATCAAATCACCAGAACAATGGTAGTTATTTGTTAACTTATGTTTCGAAGATAATAAATAGTTTTCTATAAAGTTTGTAATTTCAAATAATTTTATTTTAATGAATATCCAACTTTTAAGTATTTTATTTCTAAATATTTTAAATCGTATCATTTATTTTAAAAAATCTATTTTAACATATTTTGTACCAAAACAAAATCCATATGGTTTTATTAAATTGCTATTTTATTTATTTCATAATTTACTAAAATTAAGTCAAAAAAATTGATATTTACAATTTTAGTATATTAATGATTATGACGCATTAATAAAAATAAATGGTAAATTGACATAATTATAAATTAGGAGTTAAGTTAAAGTGTGGTTATTTTATACTTTTAGGATAATGACATATTTGAATCTTATGTGGCGAATTTGGTTTTATAAGCTATAAATTATCAGTGGATATATTGCAAAGAGCCAGGGATTCTATTATTCATCTTTTGTGAGGTTTTGATAAATTAAAATTTGCTTGTTTTACGTTACAAGATATGTATATAATATTTTGAATGCATATGATTAGACCCATAACACGATGATGTGAAACTCGTCCTGTATTATACAACGAGGAACATAATGTTTTGGGACATGTTGTAAATTGAAAAGTATGGTTAGGAAACTAGCTCTATAAATAATGATCGATTATAGAGGAATGCTGAGACGTAAAGAGGGCAACGATTACGTCATAGGACACGAATACTTTAAAAGGTAAAATAGGAGGAGATGATTATGCTTTCGTGGGTTAAAAGTCTCAAAACACACTATACAGAAATCGATTTGGTGGGAACTTGGGGCTTGATGTCCCCTCATCAGAACACCCTTGAAATGATTAGACGGTGGTCAAGCGCACCTATTTGGGTTTCATTGAGTTGAATGATATAATATTCTATTACACAGTGATACAAATGACCCTAATTGAATTCTGAATTAATATGTTTACATATATATGCATGAAACTTGGTAAGAATGATCATAAGATATCCACCAGAATTGAACATGATAAAATTGATGAACAATGATGATAACTAACTAACCATGCAGGTTTTAATATAGTAAGGATAAAAATCTAAAGGTGAATAATGGTTTTTTCCAATTGAGCATGTTGTCGCTTATTCCTCTACATTTTTATCTTTTCAAGACTCACAACGCGTGAGGTGGTGACAAGAAACATAGTTGAAGAAGCTATGTAGCTGTATATGTAGAATTGCTTCATTTGTTAAAGAATGCACTTCATGATAATGTAAGCATCGTATGTTATTTTCTGTGACTATATTAAGATATGTTAAGAGTCAGAATGATAATGACGACAACAGTTTTGTGTTATTAAATTTAAAGAGCTACATTAAAATGTGGTTTAAATGTTTATATTATTATTTTGATTTTAGAGGTTTTTATTTAAGTCTCAGACAAATTTTTTTTGATATTTTATTTTTAATTTATGATCTTTATTTAATTTATTTAAAATTGTTAACCTAAGTACTTAGGGGTGTTACATTACTCCTTTGATGACTCCCAACAATGAAGGCCTAAATTTGCCAATGTGTATTGAAAAGAAGTTGGGCACCAAGAAAGCATCCATTGAAGCCTGTGAGTTGCTGGCGTCAATATCTTCCCTGGAGCCTCCTTGTATCTGTGTCAAGATCTTGACATGGGGAAGCGCCAACAAGGAGGCCGTTGTCGATCCCCGTGTTCCAGAATTGTTCGTGATCTTGGAGAAGGAAACTCCGGCGTTGTCAACATCTTGACATGGGGTGGCGCTGACGAGGACATCAGGAGAGATATAAAATGAAGAGGGGCAAGAGACGAATGGGATAGAGAGAAAATGAGACAAGGGAAGAGAGAGGAAAAGCAAAAACAAAATAAAAATCAAATTTGATTTAGGACCATGTTTAGAGTTATTGTAGCCTTCAAAAATTTGTTTGTAGGGATCTATGCGTCAAAGTCATCAGATTTATAAAATAAATTTTAATCACAATACAAAAGAATTCAATATTTATATGTATTGAATTTTTTGAAGTATATGAGAATTTTATTTTCACCGCAGTAATTAACAAAAATATATAATTGCATACAAGGATGAATCAAAATAAATAAATAAGAAGAGATGGTCATATAATTTTAGATTTTCGAAAAGGAGCACACTGTAAATTTCAACAAAATATTTATAAATTAAAAAAATTCAAGTGATGCAGTTGTTCTTTCTTGACTGTGTGTGGCTCTATCTACAATTCCACTTCTATTTTATATTTAGGGAAAAAAAGGAAAACTGATTGTATTTTTTTAAAATCGTAGGATCTTACCAGAATCACTATTTTTTTTAGCTTTTGATGTGGATTGGGGCAAGGAATTTTTGATCTGTTCAAAAGGAAGAAGACAACATTTTTTTTTAGATTTTTTAGTTTTCTAATTCTTTTTATTATGTTTTTAGTGTTTAAATATTATTTATATAATGATTAAAATTTAATACCTTTGATTAATTGTTAACAGCATGCCACATTTGCATTTTAAAATAGTAGATAGACTTAAATGAAAGGAGCATTTTGAATGGTGTGTTATAGAATGGGGAGTTTTGAATGGCTTTGAAAATTCAAGACAGAACTTAAAAATTCAGAGAAAAATTATGAAAATAAACCATATATATATATATATATATATGAAACTAGAAATTCTCATATTTTACGGTTCTCGCTGAATAAATTGCCCAAAAAAAAATGGCGACAAATTTTTAGCCCCCCCTAATTATTGGGTGTCCTCTCTTATTATTGGCTGCTGAGGCCAAAAAGGGAGTAGTACTCTTTCCCCACGGCGCTCGCTTGGTCCGTTTTCCCTTCCTCACATGACAATCCAGCGGCTTCCGCGACTACACAATGCCCACCTCTGCTTCAGCCTCAGCTCCGGCACCGCCTTCGGCATCTCCGGCCACCGCGCGCCGCCACTCCGACATCCTCCCGCGCCTTTCCTCCCCGGACGCCCAAGTCCAGGTCAAGGCTCTTCGCGACCTCAAGAACCGCATCATCGGTAACCGCACCAAGAAGCTCTCCTTCATCAAGCTCGGCTTGGTCCCCGCCGTCGCCGATATCCTCGCCTCGGCAGCGGGAGCCGATGCCAGAGCCGATCGCGACTCCAACCTGCTCATCCAGTCGGCCGCCGTCGTCGGTAGCTTCGCTTGCGGCTTCGACGCCGGTGTACGGGCCGTTCTTGATGCCGGAGTCTTCCCTAGCCTCGTCAGGCTCTTGTCTCATCCCGACGAGAAGGTAATTTGTTCTCTCTGATCTGATTTCGTCTGGTTCAAAGCGTTTGACGGAAAATGTACGGAAACCTTCAAGCATGTTTAAATTGGAATAAGATAGAGTCGTCGGTATGTTTGAATTAGATTTAGTTAGGTTTTCGGATGAAATTAAGATGGAAATTTCAAGTACTTATCGTAATAACAAGTGATTGCTTCGGTTAAATTGGATTTAATTGATCTTTTAGTTAAGTTGAGTTATTTATCTTGGTGAAGAGTGATTGTTTAGTTTGATTTGAGTTCTAGTTTTCGTTGTACAGTCCGGTGCAAATGACGTTAAAAAACAATTGACAAGGAAGTCCATTAAGTAGGATTTGAACGAGAAGAGCGTAATTAGGTTATGTATTGACTAATATCTATATGAAGCATCTAGGCTTAGCTTAGTGAACTTCGTGGTACAGGTTGTGGATTCTGGTGCACGTTCTTTAAGAATGATCTACCAATCGAAAATCGCTCCAAAGTATGATTTTCTTCAACAGAAAAACATGGATTTTCTTCTTTCGTTATTGAATAGCGAGAATGAAAATGTAACTGGACTTGGTGCAAGCATCATAATGCATTCTTGTGAGACAGTTGCAGAGCAAAATGCACTTTGTCAAGCTGGGGTTCTAAAGAAACTCATATGCCTTCTTGAAGGGTCTTTAAATCAGAGAGATGCTAGCTTGGAATCCTTAGCCACAATTTTTAAGAATAATGTTGAAGCTGTTTCGACGTTTGTGGGTTCTGAGAGCGGAAGGGCTCTAAGTTCTGTGGTTGCGTTAACAAAGGATAGGTATCCCCGGACAAGATTACTAGCCTCTATGTGCTTGATTGTTATAAGGAACACTTCTCCTCGCCATCTGCAAGATGTAGGAATCAAAACAAAGTTGGTGTATCTTCTGCTTGAGCTTCACGAAGATCCTGGTCAAGTTGGAGATGAAGCTTCTTTTGCTTTATCTAGTTTAATAGCAGAAAAGGAGGATATGCAAAAAATAGCATTCGAGGCTAACGCTATTGATAAACTGTACAACCACTTGAAGAAAGCTGCACTAAATCCTCAACGTATGGAAGGAATATTGCGGGCAATGGCTGATCTATGCTCAAAATTGGAGATCTGTAGGTCTAAGTTCTTTTCATTGAAGGTATGTCTTTTGACATTTTTTGTTAATGTACTTTTGGATGCTTGTTCTTCCCGATTGCATGGTTTATCACCCCTTTCAGCAATATCCTTGACTAGTGTCCTGGATTCCTCATTTATCTCCTCGTTCTGTTCTTTGACTTAGTTTGAGAATATTGTCTATATGTACAAATGTGTATTATTGTTTTGCAAATTCTTAACTTTGATGTGTTTCCACGAACGCAGGCATTGAACTTGGTAATAGATTCTCTAAGTCATGATAGTTCCAGTGTGCGTGCTGCAGCTTGCATTTGCTTAAGAAGTGTCTTTCGATCAATCAAGGTTTGGAATATGAGTGCTTGCTTCTGATTAAAAATTTACAATATGAGTAGGATTCTACACTGAGAAATTATCCTTCAGAGTTTGTGTGCAGGAGATTTCATGGACGAAATAATCATCATTCCCTTACTTCGTCTTTTACATGACCCTTGCACTTCTGTCCAGGTACGTGCTTTCCTTATCACTGATTGTCATGTTTCATTTATGCTTACTTTTCTCCTTCCAATTACATTTACTTTGTCACTGGGTGTAGACATTACTTTTAAGTTGCCTATGAACCCTTGTTTGATTGGAAATGCATTATTGCTGGTTGGCATAAATGAGATTAATATTTACTTTTACAGCCGTCAAACGTTCTGGTTTTTGTGGTTATGAGATTAATGTTTGTGAAGCGGTGGGTTCGGGTATAACCTGCTTGCTTTATGAATATGCGTTACGTTTGACCCTATTGGGTTTTTGTTTTTGTGTGTGTGCGTGTGTGTGTGTGAATATTATCTGTGGTTTGTGTTCCTGTGGAGCCAGTTCTGTTATCAAGCACTTGTCAATTAGTATGATAAATGTGCGGTTGATATTATCCTTTAAGAATTTAGGTGACACAATTGATTGGAATTTGTAATTTTACCTGATAGATTCATTTAACAGGACAGTGACTAAAAAATCGTCCTTTGAGAACCGCACAACTATTTGTAGCTGTAGTAGACTTTGATAAATGTCTTTTTTCCAGGTTGCAGCTCTTGGTGCTATTGGAAACATGGTTGTTGATTTTTCCAAACGCAAATCCATATTTATACAATGTGGAGGTGCAAAACAGCTTGTTCAGTTGTCAAAATCAATGGATTCTGATTTGACCATAAATGCTTTAGGGGCTTTGAGAAACTTGGTGTTCCTTGCGGACGACGCATGTAAGGAGAGCATTTTTGGGGAGCTCACAGCCTCCTTATTGGCAAGCCTTGTTTGTGGTAATGATAATAGTTTATTTGTGGCAGTTCAAGATATTTCTTTCAGAAATTTTCTTACTACACGGTTCAAGTGAAGCACTGGTTGATTTTGTTTACCTGCAGATTCTGAGCCTTCAATCCAGGAGCAAGCTCTTGCCCTTCTCCGCAATCTTGTTGATGGATGTATGAACTCTATTGAATTTGTGTTTGCTGAAGATAGTATTATATTAGATGCTATTGGAAGGCAGCTGCAGAGTACTTTTAAAGCTGAAATTGGAACACAGGTTAGCATGCATTTCTAGGGGGTTCATTTGGAACTTCTAATTCTTATTTGGGCTGATAAACAGCGTACCAGAACTGACAACATTTTCTGGCGAGTTAGGGAGCAGATGTGAAGGTGTTTTATCTTTCGTTGTTGATTTGCCTTGTAACAGAGTTTTTGAAACCTATCTTGTTTAGGGAATGTATGTTCTCTGCAATATTGCAAGTGGGAATGAATTTCACAAGGAAGCTGTGATGCACCAACTTGTCCCGCAAGTAGACAATGGGGCCCAATCATTTGTGATCCAGTTTCTGCAGAGTAGCGACAACCAGTTGCGCACGGCTGTTGTCTGGACCATAATTAATCTGACTTTTCCATCAATTCCTGGTGCATTTGGTCGGCTAGTGAAACTACGTAATGCAGGCATAGTTTATCAAGTGAAGAACATGGTTAACGATCCTTGCCTAGAAGTAAAGGTTGCTGATCTTTTAACAGACTTTGGATTATTTATTTATTTTGAACTCGAGAAGTTTGCTAAATCCCATCTTGATTCTTTGAACTGCAGCTTCGTGTAAGAACAGCACTAGGGCAGTTTATGACTTTTGGTGATGGTTCAACATGAGGCCTTTTTCCCATGCTCCTTCGAGGTCTTGATGACAAAAAAAAAAAAAAAGGAACCGATGTTGCAGTTCTGTCTTTGTGCAACTTTTTTGAATGGATGGCTTGACCATTCAGCTGTGGTTTGCAGGTAAATGGTATGCTTCAATCAAAGTTTATATGACATCTTTATGGCCACAAAGAAATGTACTTTTTCCAAGATGAAATTTTTTGTTGTATATTTTGA
This sequence comes from Artocarpus hirsutus, assembly GCA_946598075.1. Taxonomy (NCBI): domain Eukaryota; kingdom Viridiplantae; phylum Streptophyta; class Magnoliopsida; order Rosales; family Moraceae; genus Artocarpus; species Artocarpus hirsutus. Next base: position 69,358 of record CAMOHE010047204.1, on the reverse strand, counting down.
AGATGTTAAAGAATTCAAGTCATTCGGACAGGCCCTAGCAGTTAGATCTCTTTTAGGTCTAAGTGATTAGTAACAGCGACGTAAAGTTTTGTCTCCAACTCAAGGATGAAGAGCGTACACAGAAGTGTTGTCAATGAGACTGACTGTCGATTGTTCTTTCAGCGGTTATGTGATTGTATGAAAATTTTATGTTCTTAACCAGTTATGGGAGTGATTTACAATAGAAATACCTGCAAATTGCCCCTCTTTACTTTTTATATTCCAGCAAGATGGCAGGCAATAGTTGCCTTTAATAGCTATTAACCTCAAAGTAGCCTTAGATATAAAAACTGCAGTTCTACATCTAAAAACCGGTTCGGCATCCATTATTATCCCTTCCTTTTGCAGGTGGAACATATTGCTTTCCTTTTCCTTTCAGTCAGAGCAGTGTGGACGCTTTATAATTTTTATGGGTGCTTCTGACCAGGTTAACTTGAAAAATGTTATCTTCCATTTTTCCTACATTATGTAATTCTCTCCCCAAAGAAATCTCTTTCTTTTTCTCATGTATTATATGTTAAAGCATGTCGCTCATCAATGTTGTTTTTGTCGATTTGTTAGCATTATCCTTTTTTTTTTTTTTTTTTTCAGTTGCTATTTATTGTTTATTAGTTCTAAACTCCGTTTCAAGGGGCCATCATATATTTTTTATCTTTTCCTTTTAATTACCTCGATGATTCTGTGATAGCTGGATACCGAATGAGAATGCTCTAATGCTATAACCATTGAAGCAGGGCGACTCGGGTCCTAGACGCTTATTTCTACAGGGGGAAAAACACAAGGCCTTGGTTAAAAAATGAGAAAATTACATATTATGTCACATTTTTAAACATAATTTATTTATGCTACGTTTGAAAAAGTTGTGGCACATTGTTACGCATTATTTTTATGTTATGTTACACTAAAATATTTGTGACATTTATAAAAAATAAGTTCTGAAAGATGATATTTATAAAAATTTTCCAAAAAAATCCGTCATATATGTTTCATTGTTTATCTAAACGAAAAGATCAAGTCGATGCTTATATGCAAATATGATGCTGTATTCTTGGTAATTTATATATTAGATGGACCATAGATACAACATATTTTGTAGTAAATCTCGTTGCTAGCTGAAAATACCTCCAGATATGATTTTGTTAGATTATTTTTCATGTAGGGATGGTAAATCAACTTTGGAAGTCGATGCTTTTATACAAGCATGATGCTGTATTCTTGGTAATTTGTATATTAGATGGACGATAGATACAACATATTTTGTAGTAAATCTCGTTGCTAGCTGAAAATACCTCCAGATATGATTTTGTTAGATTATTTTTCATGTATGGATGGTAAATCAATTTTGGTATAAAGCTCGATTGAGCCGTAAATTGTCAACATGTGAATTTTAGAAAGCACAATATGGAGACTATATATGCTAATGTTAAAATAGACAGATTTTTTTTGCCATTTCCACACCATTTTAGACTTTGTTAAATTGCTTGGGTGGTGGGTATCCTTTCTCTCCATGGGAAGTCGTCGTTGCTTGCGTTCAGTGCATGATGGCTTTTATAGTCAATGTCTAACGGCAACTTGTGCCTGAATAATAATCAATGATCAAATCACGTTTCACACCCAAGATTTTGTCATCATGTGAGACTATAATGGTGTTCTCACAAACTAAAGAACAAAACAAAGTTAGCTACGTTAGAACTTGACCATTGCAAACGTTCGAATTTATGCGTCTCCTTTGACTCAGTTGAACAGTCTAGTATACGGGGTAATGCATACATTTTGGTAATCTTTCTTTTGGGGTAATTCCCTTGGTATCGTTTTTACGTATGCACAAGTTACAAAATACAGTAATGCGAACTTTTGTTATTGGTGAAGTGGAAATAATACAAATAATACGACTGTTGAGAAACTAAACTTGATTGTATTGAAGCAAAAATTACCTAAGACTACGGAACAAGAGTGAGAAAGAAAGGTAAACTATATGTTGAAGTCGCAGCTTGATAGCTTGTTTATTTTTATCCAATCTTTTCAGTGTTTGTGTCATCCGAAGGCCATATCACCGTCTCTATGAGCCGTTCGCGCATCAATTCCAAATTTTCTTCAGAGATCTCTTGGTATATTTCCGCATGATTACATTTCTGCGTAATAACAACAAATGAAAACCCAACTCTTAAAGATTTTCCAAGCCTTCAAGCTTTAACTGTCAAAGGAATTAGCTTTAAAATGAGTTTTGAGTTTATTACCTTGATCCATTTACCGTAGAGATGAAGCCGTGTGACCATAACTCTTTCAGCAAGGTCGTGCTTCTCCTGCCAATTAAAATGAAGATGTACACCACTTCAAAACCAGGTCATATAAGCAAAGAGCCGCGAAGGCGAGGCTCATCACAATGAGCGGATTTCCCTTACTCTACATTTTCTTAGCTTTCAAACAATTCAAATCAAGTTCTCAAGAACTACCTTCCCAAGTGTGCGGATGAATCGCTTCCCATCACCACCGGGCTTGTTTGAGACAACGAAACTGTCCAATACGTAAAATATCATGCAATTAGTTAGCATTTTAAGCGATGTTTACGGCATTCGGGTTATAACAAACGTTGTAGACTGTACTTGTGATGAAGCTCTCGTCGCCGAGCCAGTCTCCTATATAGTATACAATATATTTTGATGCAGCAGAGTTTCAAGTAGAATCGATGTGTAAATTATCGTGTGAAAGGCTTGCATAGATTTAACAAGTTTGCCTAATTAATTTTATCATTGGAGGATATGACTCGACGTTAAGCCAAAACATACATCGAGGATGAGACTGAAACCAATTTATGATTGAACATGAAACTTACTCGTAAAACCATCGATATTGTGTCGGGTTCATCTCATACAGCTGGTTCAGAACAGTCCTCACGGCCTTGTAAGTGAAATAATTGAGAATTTGCTGCAGGCAGATTAATAATGGTCAGGCATGGAATGCGTTGACAGGATATAGAGTAACTATAATCTTTAAAAAAGAGAGAGAGAGAGAGAGAGAGAGAGAAAAGAAAACACGAGTCACTTTATCTTTAACAAGTTCGTTAGGTAGGAGGAAAAGTGGAAGGACGGAAAGGGGTGGGGAGATTAGTGGAAGGATTTTGGGAAAGTAGCTGCCTAGTAGGATAGAAACGAGGAGGCAATGGATTGAGTGAAAGATATCAATCCCTCAAAATATCCCAATTTTAATCTCTCTCTCCAAATATGGATAAGCTAGAGAAAGTAATCCATACCAAACATAACAAGAGAAAGATCCTCTCATTCCTCTCTGCTTTTCTTGCCTAGGTTATATGTTTTTCTTTCCTTCCTTCTTTCTTTATTGCCAAACATTAGCCTAAACCAGGTGTAGAGAGACCTGTGTCTTCACTTAAAATCTATTCAGAGACTATTATTATTATAATCATAACTAACTACAGCGAATCACCTTCCAGCAATTCAACATAAAAAATTGCAAGGACATGGTGGCTTTGGAACATGTAAACTTTTCACCACAAAATAAAATAAAATAAAAGTAGCCACTCCACGTGATACTTTAATAAGATACTGCCAATGAAATGAATATATGATATTTCTCTCATGTCATGCATTAATGGCATATCCAAAATAACTTTTTAAGACTAGGGGTCGATTTCCTCACCGTCTTAACATCCTCAAAACTGTCTTCATACTGTCCACCCAATTCACTAACGATCACGAACCTCCGTTTCTTCCTCTGTAATTTCCTCGGACTTCGACCGACAATACCCGGAATTGCTTTCGCCGCGAGCCGCCGGTCGAGCCCAGAATCGATGAACGAACTGCTCAACTCCGACGACGACGACAACGACAACGACGACCCAACAGGCTTCGCGGCAACTTGCTTCCTCTGCAAAACCAGATCCCCAACGCTTTTGAAGCTCAAATTAGTGGTCGGCAAAGCATCAACGCACAAGCAAGGACAAGTGTGCGAGTCCACCACCGATGAACCCACCATGGATAAAGCCCCCACCATCCTAAAAACCCAGTCCTTTTACAAAAATGTTAAACACCCAGATCAAAATTGTTTGCCAAAGAAATAATCTTTGCAGAAAATAAGGGATACCCACGATAGAAGGTGGAGAATCTGCAAGTGGGTATCCGAGAAAATTGGAGATTTTGCGGATGAGAGTCAAAGATTCAATGGATTCTAAGCGCTGCAAGACAGATGAAAATGGGTAGAAAAGGGGGGGCCTTTTTTGGACGGAGGGGAACGTGGAGGGGATTTTGAAGGTGCGTGTACCTTAACCAAAGAAAAATCTGAGGTCCAAAATTCTCCACAGGAAAGCGGTTAAGGACTCAAATTCAGACTTAGCTTCCTTATTTAGTTTTTTTTTTTTCACTTTTTTTTTTATACGCATCTGGACGGTTTCTGCTCGAAATTGGTAGGCCACGTAAGAGGTGAGGGAGATTCTTCCGTTTGCCTTGTCCAAACGAGTTCAACGTTTGCTGCAAGCTACTTGAATTAAACGACACTGTCAATTTAGCCAAAAAAAACGACACTGCCAGTCAGTTGACGAGCAATTGCTTGCCCACTCGCGCCATTTTGCCGTGGAACACAACATTTTTTTAAATGGATGGAGAAAATTTAACGATGAATAAAAATTAGGGGACCAAATTTTAAAAACTTAAAAAGTAAATAACACCTTCAAGAGAAAAAGAGAACTTATAATCAGAAACTTCTTAAAAAACTCTGCTTAATTGTCCCTCTTGTAGAAACCTTAATACCCATTCTCCCTCCTTCTCTCTCTCCCTCCCTCCACTGAACGACGCCTCCGCTCTCTCTTTCTCTCTCTTTCTACATCAGCTCTCTCTCTCTCTCCCCTCTCTTCTCCTCCTCCTCAATTCCGTCACGACATTGCGTCGAGGTTGCCGTCTGATATTAACAAGACAAAGAGAACAACTAAAAAAAAAGCTATATTACATATATGACATATGCATCAGAGAAAAAACTGAAAAATCTACCATTGATTTGAAGTCCTTTTTGTGGAATGAAGTGGATTTGTCGGAAATCAAAGACAATGAATCAGTAACACTTCATGTTATGCCCAGTTGAATATATGTTTTGTTCACTTGAATTCGCAAATTCTCGCAACTCAGCTTAAATTATTGCAGTGAATAAGAATAATAAAACACTCGAATAATCAGTTACACTGAATTTAGCAATTAAGATTCAAATGATAGAAAAAGAAAATGAGTATCTCGAGCTCTTGACTTCCCTCTCAGTTGTAGCCTCTGTTCGCTGCCGAATCAAACGACTTGTGAGTACACCATGGCATCGCGGCGGCGCTTGCAGTGTTTGTCGGCGACGACGATTGCAGAGGAAAGGGGTAGAGAAGAGAGAAAGAAAGAGGGAGAGGGTAGAGGGACGGTGTTTTATATGTTGTCTGTAAATATACAGTTTACTTGTAAAATTTGTATTTGTTGCAAATTCCCTAAAAAATTTCACTTCGAATTTACCGCTTTCTAGGTTGCTCAACATGGAATCACTGCTCCATTGGAACAAAAAGTTTAGAATGTCCTAGTAACTTTCATACACCTATACATGTGTTTTATTAGTAGTTGATGGGCTGTTTGGAAGGATGATAAAAACTATTAGTTAGAACTATTTTTATTATACTATGTAAGAGTTTTATATTGTAGTAATTTTTTTATTGTTACTGTAACATGTGAGAGCGTTGCATTGTTCATAACTAAATTTGTAGTAGAAATCGTACTTCCCACCACTCAATCAAACAACCGTTTAATAAGAAAGACAACTCTCTACTCATAACCTTGTATGCGTCAAATGACTTTATCAAAACAAGGCGGCTTATTATCTTTTATAATCTATTTATCAAAACACAATCTTATAATAATATTTTCACAACTTTGTTAAAAATAATACACTTCTAAAAATCAAGATTAAAAATAAATTAGCATAACCTCTATTGAATTTTTTTCTGTTTACAATTTTAGGACTTTTAGAAGCACACCTTCCCCAAAAAATTCAACCAAAACTAAAATATAAGAAATTTTTAGGAAAAAGGTGAAAAAACACATACTATATATTTTTTTGAATTTATAAATATAGTGGGTGTTTGAAAAGATGGTGGGAATCAGTGGTGAGAACTAATTTTACTGTAGCATGTGAGAGTTTGACACTGTAGTAATTTTTTTTATTGTTACTATAACATATGAAAACTTTTTATTGTTTATAATTAAGTTTGTGGTGAAAACTGAGTGGTTCCGTCACTCCCAAAATACCCTCGTAATATTTTCCCCCAAATAAAGGTAACCAGGAGTTTGACGTGCACGGGTCATTCGGGCGAGAGTGGTCAAAGAATACCCCAACCTGGGAATCCGTGCCTGTGCAGTTAAAGATTCTAATTATTGACTTTATAACTTGCAAGTCACAAATTACAATTTAAATTAGACGACTCTCTTTTTACCTGTCAAACGACAATTTAAACAGTTTTTTATTCCCACCAGACTTCACCCACTCTCCCGACCGACGTCCACGTTCTCTCCTCTTCACTTTTTACCCGACTTTCCCGGAAATGTCCACATTTCTATTGGGCCTCACACTAATCAAGCCCAATATTAGAAGTCCAATAACAAAGAACTTGGACCTAATTCTGTTCTAAGCCCAATAGCCCAAGCTCAAATGTGAAAGAACCCGCACCCAAAAAGTACGTCGTTGGAGCCGTCGCTCAGCGGCGTCCCCAAATTGGCCATTTCACGACTCTCTCTCTCTCTCTATCTCTACACAGAGGAGAAAGCTCCGAGCTTTGAAGTGGTTTTCTGACGGGCGG
>CAMOHE010047204.1:0-62473 GCA_946598075.1 Artocarpus hirsutus | reverse complement strand
GACGATTGCAGAGGAAAGGGGTAGAGAAGAGAGAAAGAAAGAGGGAGACAGTAGAGGGACGGTGTTTTATATGTTGTCTGTAAATATACAGTTTACTTGTAAAATTTGTATTTGTTGCAAATTCCCTAAAAAATTTCACTTCGAATTTACCGCTTCCTTCAGTTTCTAGGTTGCTCAACATGGAATCACTGCTCCATTGGAACAAAAAGTTCAGATTGTCCTAGTAACTTTCATACACCTATAAATGTGTTTTATTAGTAGTTTATGAGCTATTTGAAAGGATGGCAAAAACCGTTAATTATAATCATTTTTATTATATTATGTAAAAGTTTTATATTGTAGCAATTTTTTTATTGTTATTGTAGCATGTGAGAGCGTTGCATTATTCATAACTAAGTTTGTGGTGGAAATCTTATTTCCCACCACTCAATCAAACAACCGTTTAATAAGAAAGATAACTCTCTACTCATAACCTTGTATGCGTCAAATGACTTTATCAAAACAAGGCGGCTTATTATCTTTTATAATCTATTTATCAAAACACAATCTTATAATAATATTTTCACAACTTTGTTAAAAATAATACACTTCTAAAAATCAAGATTAAAAATAAATTAGAATAACCTCTATTGATTTTTTTTCTCTTTACAATTTTAGCAATTTTAGAAGCACATCCTTCCCCAAAAAATTCAACCAAAACTAAAATATAAGAAATTTTTAGAAAAAAGATGAAAAAAAACATACTATATATTTTTTTGAATTTATAAATATAATATTTTCCCCCAAATAAAGGTAACTAGGAGTTTGACGTGCACGCGTCCTTCGGGCGGGAGTGGTCAAAGAATACCCCAACCTGGGATTCCGTGCCTGTGAAGTTAAAGATTCTAATTATTGACTTTATAACTTGTAAGTCACAAATTACAATTTAAATTAAACGACACTCTTTTTACCTGTCAAACGACAATTTGAACACTTTCCTATTCCCACCTGACTTCACCCACTCCCCCGACCGACGTCAACGTTCTCTTCTCTTCACTTTTTACCCGAATTTCCCGGAAATGTCCACATTTCTATTGGGCCTCACACTAATCAAGCCCAATATTAGAAGCCCAATAAGGAAGAACTTGGACCTAATTCTGTTCTAAGCCCAAGCTCAAATGTGAAAGAACCCGCACCCAAAAAGTACGTCGTTGGAGCCGTCGCTCAGCGGCGTCCCCAAACTGGCCATTTCACGACTCTCTCTCTCTCTATCTCTACACAGAGGAGAAAGCTCCGAGCTTTGAAGTGGTTTTCTGACGGGCGGCTTTCGGAAATTGGAAACATATTAGAGTTCTTGGCAAAGAAAACGATAACCAATAAAAATGTTCTACAGAGGGTGAGCTAGTTTTTAATTTTTTAACTTCTTATTTTTCTTAAATCTAATTTCTGTTCCGTTTTCGTGTTTTTTCGTGTTTTTTAAGTCCTATGTATTTAATCTTATTTGGATTCAGATTTCTTTCATTCGTTATGGTTCTTTCAATTTGGCTAATATATTACTGTTTTTTCTTTGTCCCGTCTTGATTTTTTTTTTATGGGTTTTGTAATTTAACCCCCTTGTTTTCTTTTACGATTGTGCGGATTATTTTAGTTGATGCTACCTTCTTTAATTGCTGTTTTTGAATAAATAAAGCTATAATTAAGTTCGTAATTTGTGGTTAATAGGTCGGTCAATGTGTAATTCGTTTGGATTTTTAAAGATTCTATTGAAGTTTCAAACTTGTTATCCGATGAAACTAAAATTTATCATTTTTTTTGTGATTTTAATTACTTTTTTACTGGTTCCTTCATTTTTTGTTTTGTTTTGTTTTGGTGGGTTTTTTTTTTTTGGCTTAATCATCTTTAGCATCAATCCAAGACCCATGTTTGGTCACTTTTGTTTAATAACTGTTATTTTTTTAAACTAGAGTTTGGTTACTAGTCATTGGGCCACGGTGTTTTTAATTTTTCATCGCTTGAGGTTTTGGTGAAGGACAAGAACTTCTTGTAAGATTGAAAATGGCTTTTAAATTGTAAATCTGTGAAATTAATCTGGGAAATTTTTGAGAGTGGTTAGCACTATTTGTATTGCTTCCATTGGGATGTGATAATGAGAGTTTGTAACTAATTTGAACGTATAAACCAGGTGGTGTTGTTTGAATTTATTCTGGACAAAAATATGTTATGAACTTTAAGCAAGTGATAGAAGACGTTATGTGTTTGCTAGAACTTAAAACGTAGATATGCTTAAGGCTATGTTTGGTAGGAGGGTAGGAAAGAAGGACAGAAGGAAGGAAGGAAAGAAAAACATATAACCTAGGCGAGGAAAATAGACAGGAATGTTAGACCTTTCTCTTATTGTGTATTAGATAGATTCTCTCGTCTAATTCCTCCGTAATGGGGTTCTCCGAAGAATTTAAAACCACACATCCGAGCCGTACCTTCCTCTTTTCTCTCCTACTAAGTAACCATGAATCCCAAAATCTTTCCACCAATCCCCTTACGTCTCTCCTTCCTTCCAGTTTTCCCTCCTACCAAACAAGCTCTTAGAGAAAAATCCTACACGCTGATCTGAGCATGTATCACCTCAAGTTTCTGTCTGTGTTAGCTGTGGTGGTGTCTTGGTATGGTAGGGCTACTTTGTTTAACCTTACTTACATGTTCACACGCTTTTGTCAATGAGAAGTAATGCTGATGTTCATGGAAGGGCGATCAATGAGGTCATCTGAAATGGTTGTGAAGTGCTGTGGGCCATGTTTAATTGATGCTGATATGTCTCTAAGCAACAATTTCATCTGTTTTTGAAGCTCCACTTTGAGATGATTCAGATCTCCAGAGAAATTGTATTTGAGAATATCCCATCACTTGCTTTCTAATCATAGATGTTTGTTTCTTATTGAGGACAAGATATTATGTGTATTTATATATTTTTTTATTAAACCTATAGATTCCTTTTGTGTGTATGCATAGTATGTTGATGTGTATCCTTGTTTTTGTTGCTGAATTCATGTTTGTTTGGAAATAAAGTAAATATCCTGACGGTGGAGATGGGCGTGAAATGGGTGCAAAGCGTCAGCGGCTGGTTGAACAGGGCTCTTCATTCTATGGGACTTCCCCTGGTCCAAGTCTCATGTACAATCCAGGTCCTTTTGCTTACGTAGGACAGCCTCCACCTTTCCCTGTTGTCAGACTACGTGGTCTTCCTTTTGATTGTGCTGAAGCTGACGTGGCTGAGTTCTTCCATGGCCTGGACATAGTCGATGTTCTTTTCGTCCACAAGAATGGAAAGTTCACGGGGGAAGCTTTTTGTGTTTTCGGGTATCCTCTTCAGGTTGATTTTGCACTTCAAAGGAATAGACAGAACATGGGCAGGAGGTATGTTGAAGTGTTCAGAAGTAAAAGGCAGGAATATTACAAGGCAATAGCAGGCGAAGTTTTTGATGCTCGTGGCGGTTCCCCTCGCCGAAACATACCGAGGTCTAAATCTTATGACGAAGGGAAGGATTCAACCGAACATACTGGAATATTAAGGTTGAGGGGGTTGCCATTTTCTGCCGGCAAGGATGATATAATTGACTTCTTCAAGGATTTTGTGTTGTCAGAAGAATCGATTCATTTTACCATGAATTCAGAAGGGAGGCCAAATGGTGAAGCATTTGTGGAGTTTGCAAATGCTGAAGATTCTAAAGCGGCCATGGCCAAGGATAGGATGACTCTGGGGAGTCGATATATCGAATTGTTTCCATCCTCGCATGAGGAGTTGGACGAAGCTCTTTCAAGACGACGGTGACTCCTTGGAGTTTTTCCTACGTTTGCTGTTTGTACTAGTTATCTCTTTAGTCCCATCTTATTGCTTGGAAGTTCTCCTTTGATTAATACTTTGATTGGGAATTAGTATGTTTCCTTATAGTATCTTTCAATTTTTCTCCTCTATTTTCCTGAAAGTTTTCTTTTAGTTAAATTAGGAGCTTTATAATTGACGCGTAGAATTAGACAAAAGAAGCTATCTTATCATTGAGTTTGATAGTTTGCCAATTTTGATTCTCTGCTTATCTTTCTTTTTGCATGGCGTGACAGTGCTGAGGGATCACATGCAAAACAAATATTTGAAGTTAATTACAAATTTAACATGTAAGTTGTAAACAGCGAGGAATTTTTTTTTTGTTTTTTTGTTTTTTTCCATGTCATGAGTTACAGAGCAACAAAAGAGCTTTGTCCACTCTACATCTTATTTTGACAACAATAAAGCTATTGTACTCTTTATTTTATTTTACTAATAAACTGGTAGTTTTGGAAAAACTTATGGTTGGATTGATATTTTTACCTCACTAGTAGGAACTATTGTTTTTAATGTTGAATTTACTGTTTAAATAGTTTGATTTATTATTAGAAGCAGTTTTGTTTCATTTATTGTAAATTTTTAATATAGACATTTACAAATTAAACCATTGAAAAGCTAACCGAACAGTACAAATAACCGTGTTTATCGAAACGATAAAAATCTGTGTCTTACAATAAGAACTCTTGGTAATTTTAAATATTGATTAAGTCTGGGAAATTCAGATGGTTTTTGGAAATCCAAGACGCTGGGGATAGGTTTTAGGTTCATAATTACATTTGAGAATTTGAAGATTTTGGTAACTTTCATTTCAATTACCGGCTTTCATGTGAGACCAGCCAGTAATCCGGCAAGTGTTTTGTAATAAACAGCTTCTGGAGCAGCTTTTTCGAGTCATTCTTGTTAAAGTCAACCTCGTCTTAAACCAAGTAATCCGGCAAGTGTTCTGTAATAAGCAGCTTCTTGAGCTGCGTTTTCGAGTAATTCTTGTTAAAGTCAACCTCGTCTTAAACTAAACTAGCCATGCAAAATTTCTTTCACTGTCAATCTCAAACTGCTTAGAAAGTTGGAATCTTATTTACTCTGCAACTACTATTACATGAAGGGTGAGATGGCACAATTTTCTTCTCCTTTTCTTAACAAAGGTATTTTTTTCACTATTGATAAGAATTTTTTTTATTGTTAATGTTTTAACGGTCTAACATGCAAATGTCTATGTTAAACTTTACCATACACAACACAAAACTACTCTCAACTATAAATAATTATTTGAAAAATTTATCAAACGGCTTAAAGAACTCTTACTGACAGTAGTAAAAAGTATCAAAATAAGATTCCTATCGAAGCGAAACATATTTAAAACATTGCACATTGCGACCTTTGTCCAAGTCTGGAGTCTTGTCAGAATGCCGCCAATGTTCTCTATTCAGAAGTTAGCCTCTGCTCTTTGCATGAAGGCGATGGTTTTGGACGCTTGCAAAAACCACTTTATGTTCTTATTAGTAGTATTATTATTACTATTTAATAGTTTTGAAACTCAGACAGGTCAAATTTCTAATGCATAATCAGCCCATGCTTTTTTTCCTTGTTGTGTCATGGAATTTTGTTTAACCATGGGTAACTTATTCCAGGTTTTTACAAAAATGTTTGAACCCCACTTTTAGGATACTCTGAGGAATACAGAAATTGTTTTAAGAAAAGACCAAAATAATTAAAAAAAAATTGTAAAACAAGGGAGGTGGGGGATGAGAACATGCATAAAATGATTCTTATGCAAATGTCTAACAAGGGGAATACAGACAAAACAGTGCTTGACTCTTTCCCAACCCTTTTGCTCTCTCATTTTTTCAACTTATTATTAAATTAATTAGGCTTATTTTAGAGTTATAACCAATTACATAACTATGAATGAGAATCTTAACTATTAACCGTTCCTCGGTTGTCTAGCCATCTTTGCCCAAAGTATTCTATATACATAATCCCTATGATGCACTGAAATTTTAAATATGCCTTTTTCCCTCTAAATTAGTTTCTGCTTTGTTTAGTGGTTAGAACTGCTCAGGTGTTATTATTTCTTAATTAAAAAAATAGTGCCTAATTTTAAATTAGTGTTGCATATATTAATTAAAGAGCATATAGTGATAAAAATAAGTAAGCACTTGGAGAGAGTTTGAGAACTAAGTTTCGATATCAAAGTTTCAACTGTTATAAAGTAAAACCCTCATCTTCTACGGTATTTAAACAAAAAAAATGGAATAAAAGAAAAGAAAAACCTTGTGTGTCCCTTTTTATTTCCTTGAAAGTATTTGGAAACAAACTCATTAACCTTAAGGAGCTATTAATTTGAAAGCTATGATTAGCTGTAGCATTTTTTATTTTGGCTAATTAGAGACAGAGAGGAAGGAAAAAAAAAGAAAGAAAGAAAGAAAGAAAGAAAGAAAGAAAGGGAAAGTGGAACAAAAATCTTAATGGCATTTTCACCTACCCAAGCGCCAGAAAAGAAAGTCTTTAATCACTTTTAAAACTATAATGGGCATTGGGCAAAGTTGCTCAACTTATTCTTAATCAATATCAATATACTGCAATAAATCCGCACAAAAATTTGAACCACCACTCTTTCTCTCTCTTCTCTCTCTCCTTTGTCTCTGGCCAAGGTTTACGGGCAACGGGCAGACCTGCCTGTGTTATTATATCCCTGATAATCACTATAAAGCCCTAACTATAATATAACTGCGAAATCTCTATCTCTCTCTCTCTCTCTCTCTCCGACTCTCCCTGTCCCTTTCTCTCTCCTCTTAAAAGGGTTTTGATTAGGGCTTTTCAAAAACTTCTTACCAGAGAAGTGGGTTTTTGTTAGCGTGCTTTCTATATATCTATTCAGAAGCTCTTCTTTTCCTTCTTTTTAGGGTTTCTGATCATATATGTATATATTCGAGAGAGTAGTCATGATTTTGTCAAGGTTTTGGGTAGTCTTTGATCACAATAGCATCAGTTAAAGTAGTAGAGTGGGCTTTCGTCTCGCTTTTGTAGAATAATTTTATCAGAGAAGCCTCATCATTAATATTCATCATCATGATCTTCTGTATGGACGTTTTCTAAAGTGTTTGTTCAGAGAGTTTGATCTTTTTTTCCCCCTTTTTTCTCTATTTATATAGAACGCTATAATCATTTTCTGTTAGTAGTTGGTTAGGTCAACGAAGGGTTTGTTTCCAAAGGGGTAACTAGTTTGTTTTGATCATCAAACACTCAACTTTTTTTTTTCGCTTCTCCATAAACTTTTTGGGTCAAATTTAGCAGCCTCAAAAGTACTCCTGCTTCTTAACTTGGTAAAGTTTCCACTTCTCTCAAATGGGTCCTTCTGGGAGAACAAGAACAAGAACAAGAACGGCGAGAAAAGCGAGAAGAAAATCAGAGTCGATGAAGAGGAAAACTAGTAGTACTAGTACTTCTACTACTGCTGTTTTCAAGATTGACAATCAAGAAAGTGGCCGCGACGAAGTAGTTGTGATTGATTCTCTGTCAAAATCATCTTCCAATGATGACGAATATGATTTTCCCAAGACAGAAGGTATTGAGTTTGAGGCGGTTGACGATGCCGTTTCAAGTCCGAGTGGTTGTTCGACACCGAAAGGTCAGAGATTTCGAATACCCGAGATTCGGACATGTCCACCAGCCCCCAAAAAGCAAAGGGTAATCTCGAATTGCTCGATTCAAAGAAGGCCTATCGCTTTCTTTGCTCCCCCGGATTTAGAGCTCTTCTTCTACTTTGCACTTCGCGGTATTTCTGTTTGAAAAAAGAAAGAAAAGAGGACGATTATAAAGTACTTCATGTTATAGTATTTGCAAGGATCATATAATGGCAATACTATACACATACACTAGTCCAAGATATGGTCTTTACCAAACTTCTTTTTTTAGTTAATTTAGTCAGTCTGCTTTGATGATCATAGTTGTTTAAAATATGATTTTGAGTGAGATGTGTGAGTGGTTCTTTAGACCAAAAAAAAAGAAAAAGCAGTTATTACATTTGCATTTTTAATCCTTGATTCCTTGTCTAATTTGAGTTGGGGTTTTCAATTTGTGTAGGGTAATACTAATCAGTATGTGTTTAGCTGTGGGGGCAGATTTAGTAAAACTGCCTACTTTCTAATTGTGTATTGCTGACCAGTACTACTGGGGTTTGGTGAGTGCAGTAATGTAATGGGTTGTGTTTGATTTATTTATTTGCTTTGAGAGTGGTTTTGGCTTTGTAATCATCTGCTTTGGTTTGTTTAATCAAGTCAATTTGAGAAATTAAGCATATACTTCTTTTGTGTGTAAACACCCTTTTTTTTTTTTTTAAGCAATTGTGAATTAATTTTTTGAACAAATTTCTTATACTCTTTCTTATACTCATATATATGTAAATAATGGTAAACATATTTGCACTATTGTTGTGGGGGCTTGGTTATTAATCGGTAGGCTTATACCCCACCAATCATAAATGGTGGATATATGACACACCATTTTGTTGTGTGACACTTCATCAATTAGATGATGGCTATATGACACACACCATTTTGTTGTGTGACACTTCATCAATTAGATGATGGCTATATGACACACCATTCAATTAGCACCAATATATGAAACCCTGTAAACAATATTGTACTATATGTACTCAAATGTAATGGACTGCCCCTCAGAAAAAAAAAAAAATCTAATAAACTGGGGGTTCCACCAAATGGAACAACATACACCACAAAACTCGGTCTTCTCTTACTTATCTTTTCACACTTCTCTAGTCTGCCAAAGACTTTCACAAAAGGTCTTTACCAATATTCTGCTTTTGGCCTGCAATATAGAAGGAGATAAGGTTAGGCTTGTTGCAACTGCTAGCTAGAAAAAATTTATTCCTCAACAATCTGGCCAGAAAACAAACTTTTGAGTGGAAATTAACAGCATAGATAATTTAATTGAAACTGCCTGGATTTTTTACTTTTTTTAAAAAAATTAAAAAAAATAAAAAAGTGGGTTGTCACAAGGATGAAAATGTCAAAGTGACCACTGTACTAGTCATGGAAGTGTAATTTTATTTATTTATTCAATTAATTTGTGGTTGAATATATATTCAAGGGAAAGTGATGAGATCGTGTTGTCAGATATGTGGGTATCGGTTTGTCTTAGCGAAGCCCGGCACAAATAAGGGAATCCAATGAAATGACTCGTGCGGGTTGTGTTCATAATTGTCACGTTAGGGAATCTTAAGAAATTTCTCATCTTTTTAACTGACTTTGTATTTTTCTTTTTCTTTTATATTAATATTAATATATATTGCTTCCAGATTATAATATAATATTCTCGTGTCAAATTGATTTGGGCACTCATTGTAGTGATCCGCATGGCTGGCCCGTCCAAAGGGCAACGAATATTTTTCCTTTCAAAGTTAAACACCATTGGTCAGATATATACATATACATATATATATATATATATATATATGCCTATCATGATTCTACATATCATATTTAAACATTCTCTTTATGATTGAGCCTATATATGCATTATATATCTTTTGGATTTTGGTCCTTGTGATCTCACACTCCTTTTCTGTTTTGTAAAAATTGTAAGCTTAAAATGGTTATTAATTTATGCCAAAATTGCTGCGTGATATAACATACGAATTTTTAACTATTATTATTTTTGGCCAACCATGGATGGTTACTGATTAAAGTATTATAAATACGTGTATGTACTCTTAATTATCGTTAATAATGAGACATTTTGTCTATTTTAATTACCAATTGCGTTATAACCCTTTGATCTATCTTACACAGCTAAAAAAAGGATACTCATCAATTGATAAACCTTGAAGTAATCAACCTTAAGTACGTGTAAATAGAAAATATTTATTTACTGCTATTTACCCAAATATGTTACAACGGAAGTGCATATATATTACTACCCATATGTACAGTTCATGAGGAGAGAAAGAAGTAATACTCAAATTAAGAAAAAAAAAAAAGTGATGTATCATGTACACTATAGTGGCCGAAGCATTTAGCTTTGAATATCTCATTCATTTGTGGAAGCTTTTGGAATATGTGAATAAATAAATGTTAGAAGGAATATGTGAAGGACGGTTTGCATTCATTATAAGTTCCCTTATCCCTTAAATGATGTGATTCCTTTCTCTTGCATAACTCTTTTTTTTCACACTACCGTGGTCCCTTCTTTGTTGGCTATGATCATATTGTCATGTGCATCTTTAAATTATAGGGCTGCATGGCCATTTTCTCTCTCTTTTGATCATGATCTTGATCACCATAAAGTTAACCATCTTGCCCATGCAGGTACCCATTGGTATACGTATATATACATATATATAACATACGTACATATATATGTGTTATATGCACATACATACATCATAGTGGCAAGCGAGAGAAATTTTTCTTATAGAGGTTACCGCAAAAGTATTAGAGTAGCTTTTTATTGAACAACATATAGTCATAAATTTGAATTATTCAATAAAAGCACAAGTAAAATTTTTTACATAATATGGGGCAAAACTAAGAAATATAGGTCTAAAAATTAAACAATCAAAGGTTAATTGGGTCATGTGATCTTTTCAACTATGACTACGTACACTTGTTTTTCACTTTAATCTGCATATAAAAGGTACACGTGGTTCCTGGTAATACATATTTAAAAAAAAAAAAAGCTTTCAGACAGAGCTAATTAAAAATTATTGCATTGATCAAGTAAAAAAAATTATCATTTGGGTTTATGCAGATGTTAAATTTTGGTCTTAGAGTGATGTTATGTAAATGAGTAATTTATTAAGTTGTCTGCGCTATATCACCCGACATAAAGCATGGCTTAGTCTGTATATACACTCGTTTGGGAGGAGAGAATCCAAGAGAATATAGATAAGGATTCAAATATATTATCTCACTATATCACAATTTCTTTTAATAATAATTAATTATTAACATAATCAGAGACATGTAATTGAATTAAGATTTTTCCCCCCCTTAACATCACCAAGGAGTAGTAGAACTGTTTGCAACATTTGAGATTTCAGTTACTAAGTTAAAATTTTATTAAAAAAGGATCGACCCTTTTTTCTTGCCACCCTATTTTTTAAGTATGAGTTTGTAAAGTTTACTTTGTGTTAATTAAATTTTAAGGTTGCTAATCAGCAAAATTCAAGTCAATCCGATATATATATATATATAAGACATACATATTTATTTTTACTCTTTTTAAAAAAATTAAACAAAATGTTTTTAATTAGAAGTGAATTAGTGCTGGTTTGTGAGACTGTGAATGTGAAAGCTAGCAAGAGAGATGGAGAACGCGGTGAACACTTTTTTTTTTAATATAATTTTCTATTTGAAATGAAAAATTGCAATAATGTCTTTACGCGTGTGTAAAAGACAGAGAGAGAGAGAGAGTAAAAGAAATAAGTAGGAGGAGAACATTGGAATGAGGAATATGCAAATAGGGATCTAATTATGCCCCCTTAATTAGCTTAAATAACAAAAAAAAATTGCATTTGGATTGATGTACCTGATCAACTCCTTAAAAGTGAGTGGTTCTTTTTCAATTCCAATGATGGAACATCTCATCAAACACGAAACACAGGCTTTAGTTTGATTATTATAAAAAAGTTAAATTTTTATAAATAACAACATGCATGGCTGCTACTTTTCTAGAATCCGAGGGTGCCCACTTCTTTCGCCAAAGAAAGGGGTAAAGCCTACTTCTTTAACTTTAGGGTCAAACTAGTTATAGCAACAGTAAAATAAGAAGAAAATTTTTTTTAAGGTAAATTGCACCGAATCAACAAAGAATACACAATGATATTGGGTAGTTTAAAACTACGGTTGTAATTAACATTTTAAATTTAAGAACTATAGCATATGAGCTTTAATTGTAGTTACTTTTTGTTTTTTATTATAGTTATTAAAAACTTTACATTGTTTACATTTAAAATTGATAAGATAAGACGAAAATTTCAAACAAAAAGATAAACTTAAATAACCTCGATATGTAAGGAAACTCTAATCAATCATAGATCGGCTCTATCAATAAATGCTAATCGAATGCATATAAAATGTACACTGGGTTGCAAGAAAACCAAAACCATCTTTTTTTCATTATTCCCTTTTTCTTAATGTGTAGATCTTAATATTTCTTATTTTTCTTACTATTTTGGCAAAGGCGGTATTTGTGTAATTTTCTTCTAAACCTCATCGCTAGTCCAAATATGGAAAGCCCTTAATTTTATCATGCATGGGCCTATTACAAAACCGTAGGTAGTGGCTTT
This sequence comes from Artocarpus hirsutus, assembly GCA_946598075.1. Classification (NCBI taxonomy): domain Eukaryota; kingdom Viridiplantae; phylum Streptophyta; class Magnoliopsida; order Rosales; family Moraceae; genus Artocarpus; species Artocarpus hirsutus. The sequence continues at coordinate 50,306 of CAMOHE010047204.1, read as the reverse complement.
CTTTGACCACACAGTGCAATATATCTTTATTCTCTTTTAGAAAAGCATCGATAGAGGAAGAACTCAAATTAGGAAATTTGTACGATACAAAGAGGTTTCTTTTTTTTTTTTTTTAACTGTCTGTGAGCACTTTTGTTTTAGTCATTAAACTCATTTTGTATAAGCAATTTTGTATTGCCCGCTTTAAATTTTTCAAGCTGACAATTATAAATGAAGCTGTTAATAAAAAACTAATACAAGGGTTAAAACAATTGTTCCTGTTATGTTGACATGGAAGTTCCTACCGTAATTGCTCTTAAATTAAGAGGGACAAAGAGAAAGAAAGAAAAAGATAAGAAATTACGTCAGTATTAAGTAAACAAGTCTATTCATCTTAGGGATTTTTTATAATAAAATTAGTAAAGGATGTTGATCAGTAGAAAAAGACATGTTACAAGGTGGGGCGTGTGTATTAAAAGAACCTAGTTTAAAGAGAATCCTAAGCTTTTGTTAAAAGGAATACGTATTAAAAGGCACAAAATCATCCAATTTTGTTGATTTGATTTGAGGCCAAGGGAATCTGTTTGGCCGGTGGACTGAACTGAGGTGTAGAAAATATTAATTCTAGTACTCTATTATTAAGTATAGATTCGATTACTAGCAAATAGTTTTCTACAAAAAGAAAAAAAATAAAAGAAATATGGGCATATTTTTTTATTAAATGCTAGTCCTTATTTTAGATATAAAATTGCTTATTACTTCAAATGTGTCAGCTTAATTTTTAAAATAACATGACATGTTTGTTAAAAGTTTACATTTCATTAACTATAATTAGTTCAAACAAAATAAATTATTCAGAGACATAGCAAGTAACTAGCTAAGCTATTGATTTGCCTCAAAACTTCCAATATCACTTGTGTTCTGTCTCTCTTCAAACCATTCCTGATATTGATCATCTTTTATTCTTTCAGTGATCTCTTGTTAATGGATCAGCAACATTAATATAATTATATTACAACCTAGACTGTTTTGCATCGATAAAATGACATACATACATACATATACATACATATATATATATATATATATACACATGCATAATTAAATATTTTCTGAAGATAGACATCTATCGTTTAAAACCAATTGTTCATTATTAATTATCAAGCTATCTATTTTTTTAGATTGTACTCCCTTCTAAAAAATATAAATTATAGAAAATCACGTAACTAAATACTAAATAATAATACTGAGAACAAAATAAAAATATAAACTAAAAAAGTCATTTTTTTAGTCCATACAGTATCGAATAATTCATATTTAGTTTATACATACATGTGTGTGCTTCAATATTATATGATTTATAATATTGATCATCAGATATCTTCCTTAATGACAGTTTTACTGGATATATAATTACATGATTTTCATTCTTCTTATATATTTATGGCTTATTAGACTTGCTTCAACCTAATTGCACCAAAACAATATTGCAAACGTGAATTTTTTCTATATACTGTTTTGCTCCATAACGTTCAGAAAACGGTCTTTTATAAGTGTTTCTTTCTGGGATTCGACTCAAATTATATATTCCTTCTGCAAAATATACTTCTATATATCTTAGCAGTGTTAAAGGCATCTTCATAAAAGAGTATAAAAATAATAAAAAATGCCAGTTTAATAATCAAATTGTATATTATAAAGAGAACTTTTCTCCTTAATTTCCTTTCATGGATTCCATCACGGAAACAGCTTTGGCTCATTCTTTACATGACACTCAAATTTCAGTTCCAAAACAAGCTTTGGACCAATTACTTATTGCAGGATAAGATAATAACCGGAAAATAATAATAAAAAAAGATCGATCTATCCATTGTTAAGTTGATTATATACATACATACATATATATATATATATATACACACACACAAACATATTGCTGATTACTTAATGATTCAGCAATAATTTGGAAAGACATATACCAGAACTTCGATGAGAATCTAACTAAAGTTTTGCTTTTGTTACTCTCAAAATCTTTTGTTCTTCATGTACACGTAAAAGCTTCAAATTAAGACAAGAAGAACTTTTTCAAAATAAGATTCGTTTGTTGAAACCTTATTGTCTTTATATGAAAGAGGGGGTCATCTTCCAACTAACAAATATATATTGGTGGATCACAAACGTATAATAAAAGAATGATGCTCAAATGATAATGCAAGTTGATTCCCAAAGTTGATCAATGCATTTTGGTAAAATCTGTGCCAATGATCTTTTGTCAACTTTTGATTAATAATAAGGCTTTGCACAAAGCAAAGCCAAGCAAAGCAATTCAGGAGGGGCACGCCTAATGCTTTGTCCACATCTGGTTGTCCAAATTTTAATACAACTGGTTTGGAAAATTAAAGAGATTGCTTTCGAAACTTTAGACCGGAGCAACATCAAATTCTGCACTCAAACTTTATTAACTGGACTCTCATCAACCTGGTTGAGAGAAAAAAAAATATTGAACAAGAAGAATTCTTTATGTAAATGAGAGAGGGACTTGGATTTGGGAATGGCAAAATATGTGTGTGCGTGTGTGTATGAATGTGAAATTCTTCTGCTTTGCTTCTGCAATATTAAATGTTTTCCTCGTAAAAATAAGACAAGGGTTGATGAATGAACTTTAGAATCTTAAATGGTTGAGCTTAATTTAGCTAGGTTATTGAGTATATTATCAAGAAAGATACTCCAAATCCAAGACTAGCTTCACTAGAGTTTCACAATCGTTTTTGTTTGATATAATTGGATCATAACTTATTTACGTAAAATGTGGTTTTATCATTTTATGAAGTGCCCTAGTTTTTATTTTCTATGTATTGCAACTAGGATAGATTAGAGTCAATAATTTCCATTTTCTTCACAAGATTAGAAAAATCCAATTCTAAAAGTTAACTATGAAATGCTTCTTTTTTTTTTTTTTTTAATATATGCACTTAAAAAGCATATCTACGTATATACTGGTCTTTTCTTTCATAGATGATGTTAGAAAATAGTGAAAAAAAAAAGCAATAGAAAACGCAAAATAAAGAACACACAAATATACGTAAAAAATCTTAGAAGGAAAAATTATAAACAAAGGCAGAAACGAATCCACTGTCTCAAAAAATTAGTATAAGAGGAATATTCCGAAAATGCATATATATATATAGGCTTAAAAACTCTAATAGACCCGATCTCTCTGCTATTACTACATACCCCTAAAAAAGTTCTCATAATTTTTTTTTACCATAAAAACATTGCACTGTAAATTTTCAAGCCGAACCAAAATAAAATTCGGATCACCCTACTCTGATATATTCTACCTTCCGGTTTTTACATTTTGCCTGCCAAAAGAGAGGAGGAAGAGGAATGAGAAGAATGAAGAAAAGGTTGTTGTAGGCCAGGCCTGGCCCTTATAGTGGATGCTGACATGTTTGAGGACCAGGCTTGATACAGCAGATGTCGTCCCCAGCTGGCCTTATTTAGTATGTTTGGGCTTTTGCGAGTTTCAATTTTATTCAAACGTAAAGGAATGCCATAAGTGGCAGTTAAACTTTGAATTTCGGTCCCTGCTGTTGGAGTTTGAATTTCTGTGGTACAGAGGACTCAAGAAAGTTCAACTAAATATGACTACCACGATTGCTCCCACCGATCAAAAGGTAATCAATTCGATTATCTTTAGCAATCATCAGATATGTCCAAAATCAAAAAAAGTCGTCGGTTGTTAGGGAGTAATCTGGTAGATTATCCCAAGTTATTTTGACTTTTCAAAATTTGATTGGTCTTTTAAATGTAATTTAGTAAATAATCATGGATAACCTACAAGATTATTTAATGTTTTCAACTATTAGGCTGTTTAGAAAATGAGTTTAAATGAGAATAGCGTAACGTATGAGAGTTTTATATTGTTCATGATTAAAACTCATAGTTAAAATTCATAGTTCCTATTAAGGTCACCAAACACCCTCTTATTGTAAATAATTTACTAGATTATGTCATATTTTCAACTCAAATCATTGGAATAATCCAGTATATGAAAAACATTAATTTACCATATTATTGAAACTAAAACACATATTGCAAGAAAAGCACGCAAAAATTTTCAAATCTCAATAACAATTAGACCAAAATTATCTAAACCAGATCTGAAAAACAAATCTCTCTCCCTAATGCGCATTACCAATATAAGCAAAATCATCAAAAAGAAAAACTAGATCCACAAAAATCTTAAAAAAAAAAAAAATTTCAGGAACCACCTCCTCATGCAACTTGGATCTTGGTCTCCTCATCTCTAAGTCGAGTGTGGTCCTATAGCCAAACAATAAATCACCTACAAACACGAAGTTCCTCTCACCAACCAAGTGCTTCTCGCCTCGTCCTCTGGATACTTTGTTTGGTCTAGATATTTAGGATGCAACCAAATAAAGAAGCAAATTAAGTTCCAATTATATTATGTATGCTACCATAAGTTTATTAATTACAATCCAGTTCATGGACGTTGAATCTATCCGTTCTTTACTTTTCTTTCATTAATTCATAACCATACATCATGAAAGAATATCACTCTAATAATGAATTCAACAGAAATTGATCTGTTCAACAATAATTACATAACAAGACCAAAAAAAATTGGGGGCACGTGCTCTACACGTGATATTCTCACCTAGTTTATTTATATCATATGCGATGCAAAAAAATAAAAATAAAAACGTGGCCTCCTCTAAGAAATGAAGGGGTGACTCTAATTTCTAAAAATCTAGAGATTCTCATTTATTTAATTACATAACAAGACAAAAAAGGGATGTCAATAATTACACAACAAGACAAAAAAAAAATGAGGGCACGTGCTTTACACGTGATTTTCTCACCTAGTTTATTTATGTCATATGCAATGCAAAAAAATAAAAATAAAAACGTGGCCCCCTCTAAGAATTGAAGGGGTGACTCTAATTTCTAAAAATCTAGAGATTCTCATTTCACCCAAGACCGAGTCTCCTGCGTCCAACTCCCCATCAGACAAACAAAGACAAAACACAGATACACACAATTAACAGAAGCAAAAAAAATAAAATAATAATAATAATAGAAATAATAATGATAATAATAACGAGAAACAAAAAAAAATGCCCATCTGTAAAATTGTTGTTTTCTTCTTCTTGCTGGCAAATCTTTTGCAACACCCCCACTAATCATGCATGTCGTTTGATATCATCATCTCATGATCTGAGAATTCAAATATTAAAAAAAAAATAATAATAATTTGTTGGATTTACAGAGCCAGAATTCGGATTCTGTTGTCCCACATTCATAATATTGTTGGTTTAAGGAGGTTTCTTGGTTCCCAAGCAAAAGATAGAAGAAGAAGAAGGGATGATCCCCACATAAACTTCTCATCAAATCTCTATTATGTAATCTTAAGAATATTCTCTTCATTGGATTAAACGGAACCGCGAAAAAAAAAAGTACAGGAAAAATGGGAGAGAATTCGCCGGAGAGGAAAACCGGTTGTAGCCTCATAAACGCGGTTTTCGGGGGGAGACGGAAATTTTGGCCGAGGAGAACGTCATCCTCCGGTCATCTCCCTACCTCGAACGACATCAATGTCAAGCCGACAACATCTCAGGACCCAAAACGACGCCGTGGCAGCGGCTCCAATGAGATCTCCTTCCTCGGGCCTGCTGTTGCTGCACAGCCACAGCCAAAACCCCTCGGGGAAATTGCATCAAACATCCAGAGGGCGGCGGCGGCGACGACGACGACGAGGCGATCTTCGGGTGGGCACGAGAGAAACGACAATAAAAGGGGTCAGACGACAGGCAATTGTTCTTATCAGGTTTACGTAAGCCAAGGACGAAGAGTCCCTAAAGAAGCGGTGGGAATATCGGGAGAGCTCGAAAGCATGATCATTGACCATCAGAAGAACAAAGGAAGCAGTAACCTCGTGCGGGCTTCGTCAAGCAACGTCATGCTTTTCGGCGACTTGGGAAACTTGAGACAAAACGGCGGCGGCGGTGATGGTGGAACGGCAAATTACTACAACAACAATACAACATCGTGTAATAATCACGTGAAAAACGTGGTGAATAATAGTAATGGTAAGGGTGGTGGTGTTGAAGAAGAAAAGGGGTCATTGTGCAGAGCATTGTCGACGAGGATGGATCCAGAGACGTTGAAAATGATGGGGAATGAGGATTACAAGAATGGGAGATTTGCGGAGGCGCTGGCTTTGTATGAGGCGGCGATTTCTATTGATCCAAATAAGGCTTCTTATAGGAGTAATAAGAGTGCTGCTTTGGCTGCTCTTGGGAGGCCTCTTGAGGCGGTTTTTGAGTGCAGAGAAGCCATTAGGATAGAACCCCGTTATCATAGAGCTCATCTTCGTTTGGCCTCCTTGTATCTCAGGTATCATTATTTTTCTTCTCTCTTTTTTTATTTTATCATTGTTATACGTATCAAAGGCAAAGCCAAAAAAATTAGTAGAAAAGGCGGAGGTGGAACAAATAAAAGATGAAGAAGTTAAAAAAAAAATAGAGTAAAATTTCAAATGGGCTAAATATAACTTTAAGAGAGATAGAAAATTAGTTTTATTAAACTTCAATAATATATAAATTTAAAAAAAAATAAAAGTTTTTTTGTCATTATTTGATATATTAATATAACATGATGGTACTAGAGTATTTATATAAAATTTTAATATTTGATATTAATTTGTGGGTATCCTAACTCTTTATTAAATTCAGTTGTTTAAATTGAAGGTGAAAAGGTAACTTATCATTTTTTTAAGAAAAGAAAAATTGAAGGCAAATTAATGCCATAAAATCCTTTGGAGTTATGGTGCTATGCAAGTGTGTGGATGATGTGTGTTCATATGTATATGTAGATTAGGGGAACCAGAAAAGGCGATATATCACTACAAACATGCAGGGCAAGAGGCTGACCAATGTGACCTTGCTAAAGTCAAAAGGCTTCAGACACATCTCAACAAATGTACTGAGGCTCGAAGACTACGAGATTGGAACACTTTGATTAAGGAAACCGAGTGCGCCATATCAGTTGGTGCAGATGCAGCCCCACAGGTTAACCATCCCATGCTTGATAATCGCAATGCTAATTTTCATTAAAGTCGTATTGTTCAACAAACTTAAGAATTAATGACAATTTTGGTCTTTTTCTAATACTATCTAAAACTTTACATAGGATCCATACCCGTAAGGTCACTAATAATATACTAAATTGAGTCATTGTTTGTTTTGTGAAGATATATGCTTTGCAATCGGAGGCTTTATTGAAGCTCCACAGACACCAAGAGGCAGATAAAACGCTGTCTAGAGGTCCAAAATTTGATGTTGATGAGTGTACTAAATTCCTTGGGCCTATTGGTAATGCAAATTTGTTAGTGACCCGGGCTCAGGTTGACATGGCCATTGGCAGGTGAAAGTTTCACTTTCACACAATCTTATTAAATGCTATTTGATATTTCTACTTGTTCAAAGCACTATATTAATTAATATAGTTTGTCGAATGGCTTGACAGATTCGATGATGCTTTGGAAGCAGCTCAACGAGCAAGTCGGCTTGATTCAAACAACAGAGAAGCAAGCATGGTGTTGAGAAAGGCTCGAGTGGTGGCAGCAGCTCGGTCAAAAGGGAACGAGCTGTTCAGAGCATTGAGATTTTCCGAGGCATGTGTTGCTTATGGAGAGGGGCTTGAGCATGATCCTTACAACTCTGTGCTGTTGTGCAACCGCGCTGCTTGTTGGTCTAAACTCGGGCATTTGGAGAAGGCTATTGAGGACTGCACGGCTGCCCTTAATGTTCGCCCTTCTTACAGCAAGGCTAGGCTAAGAAGAGCTGATTGCAATGCCAAGGTACACTCATCTTTGCTTGTTAACAAGTAACACTTTTGCCAGTGGTTGTAGTGTTTGCATGTATATTTGAAATTTCCCTTACTTCCAATCGGATCATTTTATATGCATTAAGAAAACCGTTTCTTAGTTTGTAACTTCATTAATGTACCCTTAACATAACATGACACTAGTGCACTCTTCAGACAAAAATGATCAAACAATCAATAATTTTGATCTCCATTGCCTCAATCAATATAGAAATATATATATATATATATTTATATATTTCTATCACTATTTTATTGTTTACTATTTAGATAACATCTTTAATATGATATGACATTTGATTTCACTGAACAAAAAGTCCTACACAAGATTGTTAGAATGATGATTTGAATCTTTAGATGCTTTATTTTATCAATGGAAATTAATTAATTTAACTGATGTTTGGAACTTGGATACATTTTTTGCGTGGCATATAGTTGGAAAGATGGGAAGCCTCAATACAAGACTACGAGATCTTGGCACAAGAGACACCGGACGATGAGGAGGTGAAGAGAGCCTTGTCGGAGGCTCATGCACATCTCAGAAAACAACTAGGGGAAGGTACAAAGGAGGCAGAAAACGGTGGAGCCACAGACTTTGATTCGCCGTAGCAAATTGGTGGAGGTACACGGTTAGGCGTGAACAAGGCAAAAACAAACCACTATGCAGCTTGAACAAAAAAAAAGAACGTCAAAACAAGTAAAGAAGTGCAAAAGATTAATCTCTTTTTAGTCGGCATTGCAATTGGTCTTCTCAATATTTTAATTGGGGAGGCAGAAAGTGGACTTGTAATTTTTTGGGAGAGAATTAAGCAGACTAATTTATGTGTGTTCACTTTTAAGTGCACTTTTTATGTGTACAGTTGTATATGTCTGTATGCACACTTGTTTGGGAAGAGAGAATCCAAGAGTATAATAGTAATTAATCATCAGCATAATCAGAGACATGCCTTTGAATTTTTTTTCCCCATTAACATCGCCAAGGAGCAGTACTGGGATCAACCTATTTTGGAATTGATTTTTATGTCCCTTTACTCATATCCGCTTCATTAACATGTAAGATTGTTAGTAAATTTTTGTACTTACATAAAAATATAATATTTACATGTCAATATAATATTCTTCGATTGCTGAAGAAATTCACCAGTAAATTTTTCTCATTATTTTGAATATAGTATTAACATGTAAATATTGTATCGATCACTGTCAGCGTCGGTGAAGGATGAGAGAGAAAGATGGAGAGGGAGAAAGAGGAAAAGATATTTTGGGTTTTTGTTCTTAGTCATTAATAGATTTATAACGTTCGTTTCTTTCTTCGGATGTTTCAGCTTAGTTGTTTAAATAACATCACATGTTTGATAAATTTTCACATTTCATGTTGATTATGATTAGTTCAAACAAAATAAACGGAGAAATAATAAGCAACTACTCATTTATCTTTGATACCTCCAAACTCCCAGCACCTTCCGGATATATACATATACACATCACACAATAGCAAGGGAATACATATATATATATATATATATATATGTACTCATCGAAGAATGTTACCATATATGTATTATTTTTCGTCACAATGATTCAGCAATAATTTGGAAAGAACGTGTACCTGAACTTCGATGAGAATCTAACTGAAGGTTTGCTTTTGTTAATCTCAAAATCTTTTTTCATGTACGCTACATAAGTTTCAACTTAAGACAACTGGAACTTTCTCAAAAACGAGATTCGTTTTGAAACTGTATTGTTTTACTATGAAATGATCACAGACATATAATAATAGAATAATGTTGATCCCCCAAGTTGATCAGTTTGGTAAAATCTGTGCCAATGATCATCTTTTGTCAAGCTTTTGATTAGTAAGTCTTTGCACAGAGCAAAACAAAGGAATTCAGGACGAGCACACCCCCAATGCTTTATCCATAACCGGTTGTCCAATATTAAGAGTAATACTACTGGCTTGGAAAATTAAAGTGCCCGCTTTCTAAACTTTAGACCGGAGCAACATCAAATTCTGCCTTCAAATTTTATTAAGTGGACTCTCACAATTGATTCAAAATATGTATATGGATGAATTTTCAATGGTTACGCTTCTATTATTTTTAGATATCGATCTAATTATATTAATAAGTGTATATTTTTATTATTTATTATATTTTTATAATAGGTTTAGGATTAACCTTAATTTTTTTCTATAGTAATTAAGAGTATATTTTTTACAAGAATTGACATTAATAATAACGCCCTAGTTTCGTGGAGTTTTCAAATCACATTATCTACATTGCAACAATGTATATGATAGCCTTTTCCCTTCAATAGTATTAGTTGTTTGCATGGTTTAATGCGAAAAGAATTCATGAATCATTGCGGATGACTTGGAATTGCGGAAATATATTTTCCTACCTTAAACTATTAGTGATTAATGAAACATTTAAACCTAAAAAAAAAAAAAGAAATATGTGATTTCCCTCGAAACAAAAAAAAATGTGATTTAGAATATGAATTTGAAATAACACATTTTAAGCGTTTTTTTAAACACCTGTCTTATTTTAATAAAAAAAACAAAAAATGTAATATCTTAATAACAACACTATCTAAATTTCAAGCCACATATGTTCCTTTGGAAAAATTAAAACATAATGAAAACAAAAGTATTTCCTATACACACAAAAAAAATTCTTTTAAATTGGGTACATATTTAATTTTACTTTTATATAATGATTTTCCTAGAAAAAATTACACGTTATGCGACACTTTAAAACAATGTGTCTATTCATGTTTAAAACCACTCTTATTACATGTTGATATGCATATGTGTGTGCATATGTATAGGTAGATTTGGGAAGCAGAAAAGGCGACGTATCACTATAAATATGCAGGGCAAGAGCCTGACCAATATGACCTTGCTAAAGTCAAATTCACTTCAAACACATCTCAACAAATATGCCAAGGCTAGAAGGCTACAAGATTGAAACACTTTGATTAAGGAAGCTGAGTGCGCCATATTAGCTAGTGCAAATGCAGCCCCACGGGTTAACCATCCCATGATTGATGATCCCACTACTAAGTTTCATCAATGTCGTATTGTACAATAGACTTAAGAATTAGTGACCCTTTCAGTTTTTTGAAAACTTTACATGGGATTTATATCTTTATGATCACTAATAAAAATGCACTAAATAAGTCATTTTTTGTTTTGTGAAGATATATCTTTACAATCAGAGGCTTTATAATTTTATTGTATTATTAATATGACATGAAATAAGATAAACATTATTTTGAAATAAATGATTTTATATCTTAATTACCTACATAAAAAGAAATAAATATTTCTGCCACTATTGTATAGTGTATACATTTATTTAGATTTAATCATTATTTATTGCCAAAAAAAACAGTCATATATTGAATCTTCTAGAGATGATTGAGTTGAATCTTTACATGCCATATTTTATTTAAGAAAATTAATTAATTAAACTGATGTTTGGGATTCGGATACACGATTGTGTGTGGCATATGGTTGGAAAGAACAAGACTGAGAGGTTTTGGCACAAGAGACACCAGAAGACAAGGAGGTGAAAAGAGGAGGCTCAAACACATCTAAGAAAACAACAAGGCAGAGAGGCGGAGGTGGCGGAGAACGGTGGAGCCACCAACGTTGATTCGCCGTAGCCAATTGATGGAGGTCCACGGTTACACATGAACGAACGAGGCAAAAAAGCAAATTAACATATATGCAACTTGGATCCAAAAAAAAAGGATGTCAAAACAAGTGAAGAAATACAAAAGACTGCCTCTTTTTAGTCGGCATTGGAATGGTTCCTCTCAATATTTTAATTGGGGAGACAGAAAGTGGACTAATATTTTTTTGGGTGGGAATTATTTCTGAGCAATTAATGTGGTTACTCTAGAAGTATATTACAAAAACACAATTTATTGTGCCTTTTTTTTGTTTTGTTTATATGTATAGTGGTATTTTGCACTTTCTTTCTTTCTTTTAAAAGAAAAAAAAAATTAATACATGTAAGGTATACTTCCAAGGAATCCAAACTTAATTATTTGTTTTTGCAGCAAGGTCTTTGGTCCTTTTTTCTCTGGCTAGTGTTTCGTGATCTACTTTGTCGGGATAAAGTTTTTTTCTTTTTTTTTTTCTTGAAAATTAAACGTATCTTTTTCTAACCCACATCTTCTTCTCTCCTTCGATTGCTCTTTCTTATTTTAGACGAAAAAGAATAAAAGAGCTACCTAAAAGTAACTAAACTTCTATTTATATGTTTTTAGCACGATTATTTACAAAATTAAGCAAAATTAGGCAAATATTAAAAAAAAAGTTTTTATTAGTTTTTTTTTCATTCCACCTCTCATTAACAAGGTCATTAATGAACTCTTTAAACTCTCTTTGCACTTTCACTTCTTAATTACTAGTCCTACTATATAGAGATTATCAATATTATCTCTTTTTTATTTTAATTTATCAGTTTTAACTATAAATAATATAAAATTTTTAAAAATTATAATAAAAAAATAATTATAATATAAAACTCTTATATGTTATAGTTTTTAAACTTAAAATATTGGCTATCAATGATATTTTTGCTTGTTAACAGTGACTTTTTATTTAAAAAAAAATATTTAAGGGTGGCCTCAATAGAATTTATTAGTGGAATAAATTATTATTATCTTCAAAAAGTGTAAATATCGAATCAAAATTTAAGGCCGTACAAAATTAAATGTTACAAAAAATTAGAAGAATCATGATGAGGAAAATAGGAATTTTCTACTTTTGTTCTTCCAAACCATGTCTATGAAAATTCTTTATATTTTTTTTTCAACACCCAAAAAAACAAAAGGCAAAGAGAAGTGTCAAAAATGACACGTGGCCAATGCTGTCATCGACCTACTGGCATGGTCCCCACCAACGAGACACGCGTTTGCCGGGCTTTGCCCGTCAAGTGCGTGTCACGTGGGCCTAAACAATTTTGTCCATATAATATTATATTTCCTTAAGAAATAAATCAAAAAGGGCCACGATAATATCACCTGTTCAAACCCCTCCTTCCAACACAACGCCACTTATCAACGGGGAACCGGCTACAGCCGGTTGCAGTCCCCTTCTACGTTCAGACCTCCGACACGGGGCGTGAACCCGGACAAGCAGGTTGCCGATCCCCAAAAGTCGACGTGTCGAGAAGCATTACGCCAGTGGGGCCCAAGGTGGGTGACGCAATCATGCCTTGAATGTGGAATTTATGGGAGCTTCTTCTTTCCAAGTACACACACGGTTATAATGCGTGTATGATGCTTAGTGTACAGAGAGAGAGAGAGAGAAAAAAAAAGGAAAAAGAAAATACATAGAAATTGCAGAGAAATTCCTTTTTCCAATTCTCTCAGATTCTGAGAGCCCCCAAAAACATAGGGCTTTTGTTTCTTATTGGCTAATTTCTCTCTTCCCACCAAGTAAGTCTCCCTCCGATTCGCTTTTTCTTTTTTGAATTTTAGTTTTTTCAATTTTTTTTAGTGTTCAGATTGAATTTTTGGTGTTTGTTGTTAGTTTCGTTTTTCTAGGGTTTTTGTAATTTGAATAATCGGGAGATTTGTTGCTTTTTCTGGAATTTTGGTGTTGGATTCCCTTTTTTTTTTTTTTTTGCATGGAATTATTAGGAAATTAAAAAGCTATGTTTTTTGGGTTGTGTGGTTGAGTTTCGTGAGAATTGAAGATTTTGTGGTGAGAAATTTTGCTTCTGCTGTGTTTGGTTTCCTAGAAAACGCGAGAAAGGTGAAACTGGGTTCGCGAGTACTGAGTTTGGTTTGATCTTTAGGAACTAGCAAGCTTAAAAGCTTGAAGTTGTTACTCTTAATGAGGTTTTCAGTTTGGTAGTGTGAATGGTTCAATTTACTTGCCACATGTGTGCTTTCTCTGGTTGCCAAGACAACGTGGGGGGTCTGTAATGCAAATAAATTTTTCTTAGCTGGATTCGTATAGAAAGTATAATTATGGTCTTCACCTTTGAATAGCTAATGATAAGTTGATAACATAGATGGGTCAGTTGGTTGACTAGGTTTCTGTAAAAAGATGCAGATTAAGGCATTCTGAAGTCTGCATAAATGAGTTTTAAAGCAGCTAAACCCGGTTGACTTAATTGTAGGTAGATTTACTGGACCACCTGAAATTTTGATGTCTTATTGTTTGGTAATCTTTATAGTGGGAACAGAAATCCTAGACTCAGTATAGCTTTATTTGAGTGCTTTTGACCAGATATATTTCAAGGTAGTCGATCTAGGTTTTGGCTTTGTTTCTAGTCTAACTTTACCCTTGTGGGGGGCAAGTATCAAATTTATAGTTACAAATTCCTGAAATCGAAAGTAGTCAAAATTCTTTCTGTTTGGTGAGGAAAAAGAAAACCAGGAGGAAGGAGAGATATTCCTAGACCGGCTCATGGGGAAAACAGGGCCCAATAAGTATACTCAAGTTTTTTTATTAGTTTGAACTTTACCTGATTGTAGATAAATCCGTCTTCTGACGTCAAACTTAGGTTTCTATGGTCAAAGTTTTTCTCGTTTATCGTCTGAAAGTTCCTCTGCAACTGCTTGCTCGTGTAATGTGGTGTTTATTATGTGGTGGTCTATTCTGAAATTGTGTTTACTGACTTTGGTTCTCATGCTTGTTACTCTTAAAGGTAAATAAGGGATTTGTTACTCTCTAAAGGATATCAACATTATGCGGTCAAAGTCTCAAAATACAGATGCACTTGGACTTGATTCGCATACCGTTACCCCAACCAACGTTTACTCTGAGCCATGGTGGCGTAGTGTCGGGTACAATCCTATTTCTTCACCCTTGACTGCAGGAAATGCATCCAATTCATCTTCCTTAGACTGTCCCAATGGTGCTTCTGAATCGAATGAGGACCAGTCTTTATCTGATGATGGGCCCAACGATGAAGATGATGATGCCACTAAAGATTCACATGTTAGTGCATCTCCGCGATCAGGTATTATATCATTGCTTTTCCAATTTTATGTGGATTTTTTTAATACCAATATAGGAAGTTCAGTGATAGCAAATAAAAATATCACATAATGGCCCAACCGAACTAGTCGCTTGATCTTTTGGTGGCCCCTTTTGGAATACAAATGTAATTTCGTTAATTTCAATCTCACTAGGCAACTATGGGCAAGATCAAGTTATGCAGCATGTTTCATCTACTATGCCGGCACTACGTGATGAGTGCCTCACACAGCCTCCGCAACTTGAACTTATTGGTCACTCTATTGTAAGTGCCTTCCTTTTGCGGTTAAGAATATCTTGCAAAAATGATGATGGGGTCTAGTAACCGAATGAATAGACGTCATAAAGATGTGTGGTATGATACAAATTAAAGATAACATTTTAATGCTTCAATAAATGGTGACAAAAGGATTCTTGGTTTTCTTGCATTTATTGTGCAGGCATGTGCATCTAATCCATATCAAGATCCATATTTTGGAGGAATGATGACAGCTTATGGACATCAGCCTTTGGTAAGTACATTCTTTTCTCTTTATGGGAATTTTTTAATTGATTATATTATTCTTTTGTTCTGTTAACTTTTCTGCGAAAACCAAAGTACTAGGAAATATTCCTCCTTAATTATCATGTTTTTAATACCTTTCCTGCTGCTCTAGGAATGATGAATTATAAGTAAGTGGTCAACTTGGACCTGTATTTTCTTTTAAAAGAGTAGCATCTACCAATCGGATGCAGAAAATGGGCTTTTTTTTCCTGGTTATTTTCTTTATAATCTCATGCGATTTGATAACTCTCCAAGTATTTCTGTTGCTTTTATCACGAAGCCCGGTATCTTGTACTTGCGTCCGTGCTGGTTGAAAATCCATCAATATGCATTTTGTGAATTCCTGTCTAATTATATCTATCTGTAACCATCAGGGTTATCCTCCTTTCTTTGGAATGCCACAAGCTAGAATGCCTTTGCCTCTTGAGATGGCCCAAGAGCCAGTATATGTGAATGCCAAACAATACCAAGGGATTCTAAGGCGAAGACAGGCCCGTGCCAAAGCAGAGCTGGAAAAGAAGCTGATAAAAGTTAGAAAGGTTGGCATTACTACTAGACTTGTGTCTGTATTCAGGGATATTCTTTCTTTCATCTGTTAATTTTTCGGTTATTATTACTTCAGCTTTCTTTTACTAGAAATATGTTACATGTTGTACTTCAGCTTTCTTTTACTAGAAATATGTTACATGTTGAGCGCATACAATTTTCAGTGTATTGCATGTGTTTGTGCATTGTAAGTGTGCATTCGTGCACTCCTGCTAAGGCATGTATTTTGTATACACACATGAGCATCAGCGTGTGGTTGTTATCATTGCATGACATGGAGTTGGAACCGTGTTGTTCCATGTAAAGTCAGCAGGAATTGTCTAGATGGAAGATGATGATTGATGAACAACACAAATACTCATGAATGCATGCAGGGCACATAAGACGATTTAAGATTACCTTGGTTAATGATATTGGCGAACAACTTCTAACATATAGTTTGTAGTTAAATGTTTGTGTTCTTTATAGTAACTAATATTTTGCCACGATGATCTAGTCCAAGATAGTGGTTAAAGATTTGGCTTTTGCACTGTGGTTAGTGATAATCTTTATGTTAAAATTCAAATTGAGCGAGTTACGTAATTATCTCAACCATTGAGTACTCTCATCAACTAAATCCACCACTGCTGTAACTGAGCTGAACTCCTTCTGTAATTGGTCGGTTTGTCTTGTGTTATTTTCTACAGCCATATCTTCATGAATCTCGGCACCAGCATGCTATGAGAAGGGCTAGGGGTAGTGGAGGGCGTTTTACAAAGAAAACCCAGGGTGATGCTTCAAATCACCCTGAAAAAGAGAAGGGCTCAGGTTCCGGTCAGGCCCACTCATCAATGTCTGCATGTTCTTCAGGATCTGAACCGTTGGTTTCAGACTCAAATGAAACCTGGAATTCCTCTAATGGTCAGCAAGAAGTAAGAGGGTCCCAAGTGCACGGCACTTATGTAAATGGCAATGGTTGCTACCAGAATAACATTGGCACGCAGGACTCGAAGTATCAGTTGCGCCCAGGTGAGAGAGCCGAGGAAGAAGACTGTTCAGGCCTGCAACGAGGAAGCCTGTCAGCAAATCAAGCTTTGCACAGGCGTCTTGCAATACAGTAAACGCCTTGGCACAGGGGGTGGAGTGCTTGGAGATTCTACCCCTGTTCGAAGTGTTGGGTGTGCATCCCTGGTTACTGTTCTACACTTGGCAATTTATGCGCCAGGCGGCAAATCATTCTTGGCTTTTGTTGTGGTTGTGGCATGGGAGGGAGTGACGTAGACGAGATGATGAACGGGCTGCTGGTCCCGGGTGCTTCGCTTCGTTCTCTTCTTTTTTTTTTTCCTTCCTGTACAGAGATAGTTACCAGTAAACTCAAGTAGAAATGAAGAGCCTCTGGAGGTTGATTTAAACAAACATGACTCTGGTTTTGTTGTACAAACCTGCTTGATCTCTGGCTTTCTTTTATATTTTTCATCCTTTTATCTGTTATGTTTGTCTTTCTGATTGTGCAACAGATGAGATATTGAGTGAATGAATGCTACGTTATCCGTTTGATATTATTCAGAGAGGGGTTGTTCGTAGCAGGCCCTGATGTTCATTCAGATTGTGAAGTGTTCATTCTGAATCAAACTGTCGGAATCGAACGGTATGTTTTATCATGATTGAATCGAGACTCATATGGCAGGACGACCAAATTATCTTGTCAACTTCCAATGTTAATGCCTATGCACGCCATTATTTTGGGCCAATTCCAAGTGCCAGGTTAACCGAATGTTTGAACGGAAAATAAAGTGCTATAGTACAATAGTATCAAATGCAATAATACAACGGTATAGACAACAATTGTGATGGTGGTTGTTATTTCAAATGCACCTATAAGAAACTCCGAGATTTTTTATTTTTATTTTAATCTCTAGCATATCGAGGAATAAACATGCATACAGTAGTCGGTGTAAGGTCATTTTTATGCAGATAACAACCTATGGCAAACCTCACTATAAAAACTCTGAAATCGTCCATCATACAAAAATCCTTGTGGGGAAAAAAAAACCATAGATCTTTGCCGTGAATTAATATAAAAGAACACGGGTTTGTAACCATCTCGTTTATAATGCTCATCTACTACATGGTTTACACTCACATTGGAGACCGAAAATTTCTATGGTCCGGTGAGGGCGTACGGTCTATGATTATATGTGATCGTGATGTTTATATTGATCGCTATCCTCTTTGTTTTCAGCAACTTCTGCTTCATACTGCTCCGAAGCAGAGCCGGCAACCGTTTCATCAGGCGGAGCTTCCCCCTCCGTATCCGTTTTGTTCCCACCAGCAAAATTACCATCAGAGTCTGTGACATCAACTACGGTTTGCTGCTTCTCCATCATCCCAGACAGCGCCAATGTTGGGGACCACTCAAGAACATCATCAATTATGTTAGACACCCGTTTCTGATACCTGCAATATTAGAACAAAATCCAAGAATACGATAAGGCAAATGGATGATGAATAAAGAGCAGGTTATCAAGCAAGCATCGTTCTTAGCTTCCAAATATCCAGTTTTCTGAAACTGAGTTTGTTACACGAGTCTTAAGGCAATTACGAGGGCAGCTTTGTGTAGAACAAGGGTAGCATATTTGGTTAACACAAGCAGGTTTAAAACTGACCTGGCTCTTGCAGCCTCATCAGGGGCGTGGTGTCTCAGCAACAATATTACCGCTACCGCCACTATAGCATAGAAAAGCCTAGTTGTCCACTTTGGCCGTTCCTCCTCATCTTTCTTAGGACAGAAACGGAATAACTCTCGCAATGTCGCTTCCTCGGCAAGAATGTTGGGGAAGAACCAAACACGCTTTCCAATCACGATATACAAGAGACCAAATATTGTTGCCCTCACTGCAAATTACAATGACATCTCAAATAAACCTCTTAAAATGCAAAAATGTTACATTAAATAGCAAACACTACATTGAACAAACAAACCAAGGAACATATTGAAATACGGTATATATGAAGAGATTACAGATGGACCTCCGTGTATACTTCTGCCTGAGATAAAACAATCAAGGGAATAGAACCTTCAACAGGCCCAAAATCTTGAACAAGTAATTACCATCATCCTAATGGAATAAATCAAGACACACTACAATCGGTTTTTCCAACCTATGTTGTCAGCATAGGAAGGTCTAAAGAAATAGGATCTCACATATATAAGATAAAATATAAATCACGGATTGATCTGCCACAAAGAACTTACATAAGAGCAGTGACAAGAAAAGCAGAAGAAGCCCTGCACATGAGTAGAGTATTATTAGCTTGCACCAATGGGGGTATACAGGAAACAAGCAGATTGCCAGAGTCAGCACAGGCCAGAAAAACGACAGAAGCGTCTGCCAGAGAGGTCGCCGTTTAACAAATGTCCACGCAAAGAAAGCGTCATTTTCAGAAAATACTTGGTCCTGCAATAGATCATTATAGTATCCATAACTTTGCTGCAATATTGAGGGGGAAAAAAAGCTTTAAACTTTTTTCTGAAAAAAATAAATAAATAAATAATAAACAAAAAAAAAAAACCCGCAACAAGGGTCAATACGCCTAAAAACAAAACCATATTTATAACAACCGATGGCACCGAGACGTGGCCGGTAGCTTTTCATTACATTCCGTACCACTCAGAGCGAGATGTTTGAATGGAACACATATGTACAATTTTACGCATGGATATAGAATAACCCTTTATGATTTTCACAAAAAAACCACAAAACTCTTGGTGTTATACGAGAAAAAAGGGCATGAATGGATACAGCAAACGATAATTAAATTCCACACGTATTACTGAAATTTGAAACATTTAGAGCCAGAAAAATATAATGAGGCCAGCAATTTTTCGTTTACACTTACAGAGAAGATCTCCAAGTGGGCAGGCCAAGTAGACAATTTCTTCTTCCCAGGACGAAGAGTTTTTACGACTCGATCACAGCGCACTAGAAGATTCTTTTTCAACAAAGCGTTGACAATGTCTTCAGGTTCTAAATTCCTATCCGATTCCAAAACATCTTTGAGCTCCGGATTATTCCTCAAAAAGCCTACGAAATCCTTCCCTCGAAAGTACTCCACGCGAGTCTCCTGTAAAACAGCCCATCTCGATTCCAAACCCTTGTGGTCCCTCACCTTCTCCGCAAACACCTGAAACACATCCTTCTTCGCACCTTGTTTCTGAATCAATTAAAAAAACAAAAAAAAAAAAATCAAACGTAGAAAAAACTGCCGAACTAGAGAAAAATGCGAACTTTGTTCAGCAATAATTTCCCCTATAATGCAACAACAAAGGGATAAATTTCACGGTTTTACTCTCGGCATTTATTGAATCGCACGGGAAGAATTAGCTATTACGTATATGAATGGATACAAGGACGAAGAATGAGTAATTTCGTATCAATGGTGTTCGTATGTAATTGAATTGCCTCGTCAAATTATCTAAAACCCTAGATCAGAAGAGAGAGAGAAAGAAGGAGAGAGAAACAAACCCTAGGAGGAGTGTCGGAGTTGGGATCTTTGCCACCGTTCTGAACAGCTCCGGACGACCTTCGAACCCTCTTCTTCTCTGCTCCTCCCGATTTCTTCATATCTCTCTCTCTTTCTCTCAGATTCCCCCTTTCTCTCCTCCGATTTTGTGTCGTAAATTCTTCCAATTAAAACAGGAAAAAAAAAAAGAAAAGAAAAAGAAAGAGTCACTTTCTTTTCTCCTTTTTAGTTAATAATCATTCGCTCTTCGATGCGCCTTTTCTTATTTTATTTTATATTATTTATTGCTACTTGCTTATGTTGAAAGAAAGCAAAAAGAAAAAAAAAAAAAAAAAGAAGAAGATATTTTCCTATTTTTATAGAGGCAAAAAAGGAAAAGGATCACATTTTCAATAAATTTTAATGACGTGGCACGGCTTCTAAAGTGACTAAGCAACGTTTTCGTCACTACTCACCGATTAAACCTGACACATAATCAAAAGGGGTCCAACGTTTTGCTTAACAATCCTATTTAGAAGGTGTTTAGAAAAGTGATAAAAAGTAATTATAGGAACCATTTTTATTGTAACATGTAAGAGGTAGCAATTTTTTTATTATTATTGTAGCATATAAAAGCTTTATATTGTTTATAACTGAGTTTATGGTACAGACTATATGATAGGAACCATCGTTAAACAAACGGTTAATCTTATGGATTATAAAATTATAAGATCGTTGTTAATAACCTAATAAGACTTATAGAATATTTAATATAATGATTAAAACTATTGATTAAAATAGTAAATATTATATTTTGTAAAAGTATTATATTGTAACAATTTTGTTTTTTTATAGTATATGAGAGCTTTATATTGTTCTTAATTAAAAAATTAATTCACAAACGAACAAATAATTTAAAAAATAAATTATATATTAAATTAAGATTTATAGTTTTACGGTAACAAAGGTAAAAAGCATTTTTCTTTCTATTATTTTCGTTGACAAACACTCCACTGAGACCCATTTCAATCGCTAAAAACTGCTTGGGGTCTTTCAATATTGTCTTGTGGCTGAGGGCCTTCAGAATTCAATATTTGGTCCCATATTTTTCAAAATCAAATGCCTTCTTCTGTGCAAAGCTTATCGCCAAACCCAGTCTCTTTTTCTTTTGACGGTAATATTAAGCTCATAATTTTCAAGCATATTGTTCTTACAAAAGCTTATTATGTAGGTATTTAGAAAGATGGTGGGAACCAACGATGAGAACCACTTTTACTGTAGCATGTGAGAGTTTTACACTGTAGTAATTTTTTTTATTGTTACTGTAACATATGAGAGTTTTTTACTGTTTATAACTGAGTTTATGGTAAAAACTGAGTAGTTTCTACCACTCCCAAACACCCTTTATAAGTAGTCATTTCCATTTTCTTCTTTGTCTTCTCCTTTACGTCTGGTCGGTTTGTTTGTTCGGTAGAGAAAGAGTCCCAACAGTTTGAAGTAGACCAAGACAAGGCCAGAGAAGCACTTAAACAGCTTGACCAACAGCTTCAATCCATCTCCCAAAAAACAAGTCCGTTCTCCAAAGATCAAGGGTATGTTTTTTCCTCCATTCTCTCAATTATACTAATAGGTCGTTTTCAATTATGAATAATATAAATCTTTTATATTCTACAGTAAAAAATAAAATGTTATTATAATATAAAAATATCATATGTTACAGTTATTCAACCAAAACAAATGGTTTCAACCGTTCATTTAAAGGTTCTTATAAACAAAAAGTTCAAAATAAAACCTTACTGATGAGATATTTTTAGAATTCCCAATTGTATTATTCCAAATATGCAACTTTTCTTCCCTCAAAATCACGTGGGAATTATACTAAATTGGTTCTTAAATACTTTTATTCTTTATCTCATCCTACAGTATTATAGGATTGAAAAATAAATATACATCCCGGAGAGAATTACTAGTGTTGAGAGTACGCCGTCACCTTATTAAAATTTTACATTTTTTGAACTTTATGTTCACGTTTAAAGTTTTAAAACTTTTTGTTTATTCTGTCCCATAATAGCCCAATATATTTGTTAGGCAAAATTTGAATAAAAGGTTAAAAAGAAAATTTAAAATTAAGTAAATGATTTTTTTTTATATAAAAAATTTTTTTTTAAGCACTAAAGATATCTTAGTTTTTTTCAAAGAAAAAAAAAAGACTGTATCGAAGAGAAAAACCTAACTAGAATAGAAACAAAAAAAACTAAAACTGTTTTGATATTAAAAAACTAATTTTTTAATACCTAAAAATTAAAGAAAATTATTGATCAAGTAAAAATTTTTAAAAAAGTTATTTTTTTAAAACCCCTGCTTGTTATTTATGAATTGAGAAAAATTAGTGGCAGTCTCTTTTTCTCTTGATGTACTTTTCTGACTTTACCTTTTAGCAACAGTAATGCAAAATACCACACTGACAAAAATTTGGCGGTGGGAGTTACTAAGAGGTACCACTTTCTATTAATAGTGGGATTGTCTCTAAGCATCATTCTGTTTACCCATGTCAGAAATATTTTTAACTCAATCAGACTATCTTTTTAGCTTTTTTTGTCCTCCCCAATCTCAGAATTGCCCAGGACTTAGAACAATATATGTGATAGCTTTTGTTTCAATTGGTTTTTACTTTCGCTAATCTATTAAGACTTTGCCTTTGAAAATTTTACCTAATAGTGAAAGCACTACAAAAGAGCATTCATAACTTGAAGAATCTTATACATGAGATGGCCGTTGAGATTCGATGAACTTTGAATCTATTGAATTTTTTTTTTCTCCCTTTATGTTGTTGAAATTTAAACTCTAAGACTTAATATTAAAGACGTGGTGTAGATTTACTATTAGATTGTGTCTGCAACTAATAGTTATTTAATGTATATTCTTTCTATATATTTTTGCAGCTTCCGACGTGAATCTTATGAGAGATCAAACAACGGAAGAAGCACAAGAATTTTCGGGGTCATTTCTGGCTTACACGGCTGGTGCTCTCTTTCTTCTCACCATTTTATACAATGTCTTCTTTTATTCCGTCATAAAACCGACCATTGATGGAGCATATGAAGCTCCAACTGAAGTTGTGGAAATACAAATCATGGAGTAGGAGTTCTCAGTTGAGTGCACAAGCTGCATGTCTGTAACTACTTGTAAAATTGTGAACAAAATATACGGTGTGTGCGAATTGGAGTATTAAGAAGTTGGTTAATAGCTTGGCCTTGTAAGAACCCAACTTGGATTATCTTTTTTGTAACGCACATGGAGACTTTATAACAAAATAATTTTGTTCAATGATTCTTGTAGCGTTTGAAAGGCACCTTCCACCAAATTCCATCAAATTATATTTGATATGGTTTAATGGTTAAGAACTATATTGTATCTGTAAGTTTTTACCTCGATGTAAAACTTTATTTTCACACATGTTTAGGTCCAAGATTTTTTAAAAACTATTATTAACATGGCAATGCCAACTCGTTTTAATATCATGGCATAGTGCCGTATGCAGTATAATTCAAGGTTTATAGTCTATCGGGAAATAATGTATTAGACAAAAGGTTTATGTGGTGTGAGGAGCACTTCTTCATTGACTGTAGCTCATGCATAGCTTATCACAAATATTTGATAATTATCAATCTTTGATGCGGCATCCCAATTCTAATCCTCTTGGATGCAAATTTCTCGAGACCAAAACTAGTGACTTACCGTTAAGGCCGGCAATACGAGTTGTAACATGATGACAAAGACTCGAATCTAACACGTTTTTTTGCGGGTTAGTGTCAGAAAATTTGACCACGGGTTATTTTA
This sequence comes from Artocarpus hirsutus, assembly GCA_946598075.1. Taxonomy (NCBI): domain Eukaryota; kingdom Viridiplantae; phylum Streptophyta; class Magnoliopsida; order Rosales; family Moraceae; genus Artocarpus; species Artocarpus hirsutus. The sequence goes on along the minus strand of CAMOHE010047204.1, from coordinate 25,998 downwards.
ATGTCGACCCGAAACTGACCAATCAAAAAACATGTCGTGTTCGAGTCAACTTATTTTACACTAAAATGACTAGTTACTAACACGTGTTTAATTAATTAATTTTAAAAAAATTTACCTACGATTAATATTATGTTAGATATAATATAAACCCTTAAAAGATCAAACCCTAGCTCTCTTATCACTCATCTTTTTGTTGTTGTGGTATGAAACTCATCTAATTTTATGTTTTTTTTTTAATGTTATATATATTAGTGTAGGTGGGCCATAGGCGAGTTATGGGTCACAATCGAGTTGCGGGTCAAAATAGGTCAAGGGTATTTGTTTTTTGACGCTGTGCATAAGGAACAAGTTGGTACGGATCGAGTTCGTGTCAACCCGTATCAAAACGGGTCATATTATGGTCGATAATTCTCAACCCATTCGTGTCACGAGTCGAATTAGTGTCAACCTAATTTTTGTAAAAATTGACTCCAACCTGATCCGCCAACCCGAATTGTCACCCTAACTTATCTTGATATGTATAGAGAAATTTGGGCATAGAATACAAGTGCTATAAGATTGGATTTAGTTGAAGTGCATGCAAGCTGGCTTGGATACTTATTGAGTGTGTTTGAGAAATCAGTTAGAACTCTATATTAGAACTTGAAAATTATGTGAGAGCTTTGTATCTGTAGCAAACATTTACTTTTCACTGTAGCATATGAGAGCTTTATACTGTACAAACTCTAACTTTTTTTTTACAAGCTTCCCAAACGAAGCAATTGATTGATAAAAAAAAAATATAAGTCTTACGTGGCAATTTAGGTAGTGCTCATTGCGTGACCTTGTTAAAACTAGTGGCACTATTTTGTTCTCTCTTCGCCAATAATGATTCCTTGCTTTAATATGATCATCTATAAAAATTTTGATTTGGTTAGAACCCATGTTATGCTTAAAAACTGACCTCAAAATTTGAAACAATCATAAATTTTTGTTAGAGCTTGGACAAGGAAAGCTGCTTTCATAGTTGCCTTTCGTCCCCGCTAAGTACCAAACGTGCTAAAGAGTAACATGCCATGATCCAAGAAAGCCCATCCAAATCCAAACAATTTAAGTTGTATAAAGTAAAACAAAAGCCTCTTCTACCAATGAGGACTCTGATTTTTTTTTTTTTTTTAAAAAGATTGTGCAATTACCCTTGAATTTATCTCACATTTACAATTTACTATTGAACTTTTAATTTTGACAAGTTGCTCTCTGAACTTATTTATAGCACATCACCTCCCATTTATAGCAATTTCAAGTTTTTGACTAAAATTGATATGTGATTTTCATATGAGTCGTTAATTAAGAGTATAAAATGGTTTTTTATATAAATATTAACCCAAATTTGCATTCAAAATAAAATTAGTTCAAAATTTTTTATTTTGATGAAAATTCAATTAAAGATATTAATCACAATAAATCTAAATATATGAAAATGACTAACCATGTCAATAATTAACTGTTTGTGTGCAAATTACATATAAAATTTTGGTCAAAAACTAAAATTGCTATCAATGGGAGTGATTTGTTACAAATATTTAAGTTTATGGGGGCAACTTGTTACAATTAAAAGTTCAAGAGACAAATTGTAGATGTGCGACAAATTCAAAGGGTAGCAATATCAAATACCCTAAATTGAAAAGTAGAGCAGAAATTTAAGAAATGTCAAATATTAATAAGAGAAACACGATAAAATCATTTAAACCAAAACGAGAATCGATAAAACAATCCACAAAGTGATGGAACGGGCCGGGAGGGAAAAAGGTTGCGAAAAAATTACAATCCGTATCCAAATTATTGTTATGAAATTAAAATCTAATATAATATTCAAAATATCTTCAAAATGTCTTTAATGATATAGTAATTATCTTAATGATATAACATATTGTACTATATAATTACATATAAATAATTTTAATGATATCATTATGAGATATTTATAGGATTTTTACAAATTAGAGTCATATTTTAAATCAATAAACATAATTGTGCCAATTGTCTCATTAACCCAAAAGTTGCAGGTGATTGGGCTTGTACACAAGAGGCATGCGGGCAATTGGGCTCTCAATGGAGGCTTGCAGGTGATTGCGCTAGTGTGCACAGGCTTACAGAACATAACAGGGCTTGCCCATCATCTCTTTTTTTTTTTTAATTTACTCATTAAGGAGGCTAATTTCATTTTGCTTCATTATAAGTTTGTGTTTATTTCATTAGTTCAATTTGCTTAGTTTAGATAACTATAACAGTTTGAATTAATATTTAGTAAAATATTTAATTCGAACTAAAATGACATTTCAAACTAGGATAAACTGCCTAACTTAGAATTCAAATCCCCCTTCATTTCAACATTTTTAAGCCAATATTAAACAGTGATTTTACAAGAAAATTGGTATTTTGTCTTTTTTTTAGAGAGAGTGAAAGATATGAAGACTAAGAGAAAGAGTATCGAAGCCATGCATTTTTGCGGTTCCTCTTAGAGGAAGGGGTGATCGAAGGTGAGGAGGAAAGACTTTGGAGAGGCTGGTGTGGGGGAAGCTAGGGTTCGTGGATCTTGGCTGTGGCTATATTTCGATGGAGATTTGGTTTTATATATGTTTTTGTCATGTGTTTTTAGGTTGTAATAAAGGTGTTGTTCTCCTTACCTTTGAGTTTATTATGGTTTGTATACCCACTGATTAGCAACATGGTGTGTAGATTTAGTTGGCTAAAAGTGTCTCTAGGCCAGTTTGTTAATGCCTTCGCTTGGATGAAATTAGTTTTGGTCGATTGGTTACATCAATCAATTGCAATGGAGTCTAACTTTGAGCAAACGATGAGTTATGTTATTTGTGTCGAACAAGTTGACGTCCTCGGGTATTTCTACGCCATGATTGTAAAACTAGTAGATCCAATCTATACGTGATATCATTGGTACCTACGGCATGTTTGTTTTATATATTCTTTGGATTCAAATTTGGATTCAAATATCAAGAATCATTTGGATATGTATTTGTTTCCCCTAAAATCTAAATCAAATGATTATCAAGAATCCAAGTTTTCAGAGTTCTGCCCCTAAACTTTTGATACTCAAATATCTTTACTACAGTAAAAGTTTAACTTCTCTCTCATATATTTGAGAAAAAAAATCATAATTTCTTCATTTGATATCTAATTGAGATGATTATTTTTTCATTGTGTTCCTAGTGAAGAGAAGAATAAATTAAGACTAATATTGTATATTTTTTAATATAATTAACATTAAGATTTTATTAGATTTATTAATAAATCAAAAACCTTTTTTACTACTGTTCCAAACACAATTTTCAATTTTGTTATATATTCAGATTAAAACTTAAATGTACATCCAAACATCAATTCGGATAACAATTCAAATCACTAATTCAAATTATAATTCAAACCACACAACTCAAAATTAAATCATTAATTCGAATCCATTTCTCAAAATGGATCCTTAGTGAACAACCATATTGAATCTTTGTTTGTACTATTTTTTAGTTGAATGAAGATTCAATTTTTTATAAAAGATTGGTTTACTTCTATATATTTGTATTTATAATTCAACGTTATTATTTCATATTATTTTTTAATTACATAACTTTTTTTTTACATATTTCATGTTTATTCTTTAAATAAATAATTTTTTTATGTTTCAAACTAAAATTATCAATTCTCATGCAAACATAAATTCAGATAGTATATATCAAAACTCCAATTTAGATTACTATTTAAATTATACTATTCAAACTAGAAAAGGTTTAAATTAATACAATTCAAGCAAACGCCAGTAAAAAATTTATGCTTAATCTGCGCATCAAAAACGGTGCACATAAATATTTAGACTTAAAATTTAGGATACAATTTTCCATAAGAAAAAAAATCGGTATACGTTATAATTCACACTAAATGGTCCCCCAATTTTATTTAATATTTTTATGGGGACTCAGTGGTTCCCGAGTTGTCCAACATGTCTCTAATATTTTGACCAAATATTTTATCTGCTTCACGACCTTTTTATCTAATTTCCTCTAGATGGTCAGCTTTTTTAACCAAATTCGCTCTCAATGGCATAAGCAAAATTTGGTCGTAAAAGTATCAAATTGTCGTTCAAGGCATGTGCGTATATGTGTATAAGCAAAAAATTTAAATGCTAAAAATAATGCTTTACAAATTGCGTGTGTTTTTTTTGGATCAATAAAAAAATTCAAACAAGAACTATATATTTTTTTAATGAATCACGAAGAATAAAATTGGCCAGAAATCTATTAAAAAAAGGAAAAAAAAATTGGCTAAATTCAGGTTTTCTTAAAAAAAGTAGAGAAAAAAAAATAGTGAAAGGATTTATTGGGTGGGCAGAGAAAAAGAAAATAATAGAGAAAATGGAAGAGGGGAGGGAAAAAGGTTGTTGTCTGTCTCCTTCATCATTGAATTGCAGCGAAAGGAACAATAGGATTTTAGAGAGAGAAAGAGAGAAAAAAAAAAAAGAAAAGGAAAAAAAAGCAAAAAAAAAAGGATAAGGAGAGAGAAAGAACTCTCTGCAAAAGAGCTTTGACTCTTCTGTCTCTCAATCCATGGCTCATTCATACCTACGTTTCCTCTTTTTCAAATTCTTTACCTTCCCAAAACCTTTCATTTCTAGCATTTAAGTCAAACCTCATCTTCTTCTTCTTCTTCTTCTTCTTATTGTTCAAACAAAAAAAAAAAAAATTCTAGGTTTTCCACGGAATTCCTTCTCAGCTCCCTCAGAAAATCACCTCAAAATTCCCAGGTGTGTTGTTCTTATCCAACATTTTTAATTTTATTTATATTTTTAACTATCCAAGCTCAAATCTTTTTTTCCCCTTTTATCGAAAACAACAAATTTGCTCTTTTTTCTTTCTTTATTCTATCGCTTTTCGGTTTATTTGTTTTTCCTTTTCTTTTTTTTTTTCTGGGTCGCTTTTGGAATATTTGCACTTTATTTGTAATTTTGAATTCGTTTCTATAGAAATCATAGATTGTAAAATTAAAAAAAAAAAAGAAATCTGAATCTTAGAAGAAAGCTGTAATTGTTGAAATCTCTAAGCTAGGCGTCCCAAAATTTATTGGATTTCTCTTATGAAATGATATGATTTTTCCAACCTTTTTTTTTCCCAGGCTCAGATTTGAATTATACCGTTGAAATCTAGACGTAGAAAGTAGGGAAGTTTGTGCAGAGATTTTAGGCTTTGCATAATGGGAAATTGCTGTGCAAGGCCAAGCTCGCCTTCCCTTAACAACCGGAAGCAAAAGAAGAAGCCTAATCCCTTTGCGGGTGATTATGGTGTGAGTAACGAAAATGGAAGTGGGAACAAGCTCTGGATCTTGAAAGACCCGACCGGCCGAGACATCTCGGAGAGATACAATCTGGGTCGGGAGCTCGGGAGAGGCGAATTTGGGATCACGTATCTGTGCACGGATGTGTCCACGGGCGAAAAGTTTGCTTGCAAATCGATATCGAAGAAGAAGCTGAGGAATTCAGTGGATATCGATGATGTGAAGCGAGAGGTTGAGATTATGAAGCACTTGCGAAATCACCAGAACATTGTGTCGTTGAAGGACACATTTGAGGACGAACATGCAGTTCATATTGTGATGGAATTGTGCGAAGGAGGCGAGTTGTTCGATCGCATTGTCGCCAGAGGGCATTACACGGAAAGAGCGGCTGCTGCTGTTTTTAGGACCATCGTTGAAGTTGTTCAGGTTCGATTTTGATGTGTTACCGCTTAAAGTCTCTACTTAGTTTGTTTAGGAATTTTAGTGAACTTGATCTTGTTGCTTAGTCTTGTTTGTTTACGTGCATTCTGCTTTTCAGAACTGTCACAAAAATGGAGTGATGCATCGTGATCTGAAACCAGAGAACTTTCTGTTTGCAAATAAGAAGGAATCATCTCCATTAAAGGCGATTGATTTTGGGCTGTCGGTGTTCTTTAAACCTGGTATGGCAATTAATTTTGTACACGAACTTCATTTCTTCATCTTAAAATATGTTAATGTTGTATAGAATGTAGCTAAAGTTTCTTTGCTTGTACAGGTGAACGATTCGATGAGATAGTGGGAAGTCCTTATTACATGGCTCCGGAGGTACTGAAACGGAATTATGGCCCCGAGGTGGACGTTTGGAGTGCTGGAGTCATCCTGTACATTTTACTTTGCGGTGTTCCTCCTTTTTGGGCAGGTTTGTATCCTTACAAGAATGCAATACTTTTCTTTTACAACAACTATGACATGTTTAGGGTTGAAAAAAGTGCTGTGTAGCTGACTTTTTTTTGTGTGGAAACTGCGGTAATTAAACAATATCACTTGGATTTCAAGTCAGCTAAAAGGACTAGAACTTTTAGTTGCTTTTGGTGAATCATCAACCAGATGTCATGCAGTAATGTACTTCAAGAATGGAATACTTCCTCAAGGTTTGTTATTAAGATTTCTTCTCATATATTTGGAATTTTTTCTTTTGTAGAAACTGAACAAGGGGTAGCAGAGGCAATTATTCTCTCAGTCGTCGATCTTAAGAGGGATCCATGGCCTAGAGTCTCTGATAATGCAAAGGATCTTGTTAAGAAAATGCTTGATCCCGATCCAAAACGACGGCTTACAGCTCAGGAAGTACTTGGTAATGTTCTGATCTGTTAATGTGATGCATAATGGCATTCACTCGAGATTTATCTCTTTCATAACAACTCCCTCAACTCGTGTTTGGCAGAGCATCCATGGTTACAAAACACCAAGAAAGCTCCAAATGTGCCACTGGGTGAGACAGTGAGAGCAAGGCTCAAACAATTTTCCGTTATGAACAAGCTCAAAAAACGAGCTCTAGGGGTAAGGAGTTTTCTTTTCTTTTAAGTCTTAATCAATTGATAAAGTATAATGTGAGGCATTGATGGAGGTCTATTAGTAATCTTGGCTGAATGTTGGTCCTATAAACTGTACAATTTCTTTCGAATGATGCGTAATCTATCTGTTATCTTAGGTCATAGCTGAACATTTGTCGGTTGAAGAAGTTGCTGGCATAAAGGAGGTATTTGAAATGATGGACACTGGTAAGAAAGGCAAGGTAAATCTTGAGGAGCTTCGTAGTGGCTTGCAAAAGCTTGGCCAGCAGATTCCTGACCCAGATCTTCAGATCCTAATGGAAGCTGTAAGTATCAAATTGTGCTAAGCCACACTTGCATATCCTCCACAGGCCATACGCATCCCTCTTTGACAGCATCCCAATGAGCTCGAGCTGCCATTTTTTTTTATTTTTTTATTTTCTGGAACATCTGTCTAAGAGATTAATATAAAACTACCGTTTAGGGAAGTTATGTGGGATTCTGTATAACAATGAGTTTTCATATTTATATTCATTTCTTCAAAGTTATTTATTAACCCCATGCTCTCCACGAGGAAAGCGTAACAGATGAAATATAAACAGAGGGATAATATGATATTTTGCCTTTTGGAGCTGGACAAATTTTGTTGCCCAAAAACCTGTAATTTCTGCGTTCTTTGGTAGTTATTAACTTTCCCAAATGTATCTGATTCCCACAGGCTGATGTCGATGGTGATGGAGCTCTTAACTATGGAGAGTTTGTTGCAGTTTCAGTTCATTTGAAAAGAATGGCTAATGATGAGCATCTACATAAAGCTTTTGCATTCTTTGATCAAAACCAGAGTGGTTATATAGAAATTGAAGAGCTACGGAACGCTTTAAATGATGAAGTTGACACCAATAGCGAGGAAGTCATCAGTGCCATAATGCATGATGTGGACACAGATAAGGTTAGTGTTATGGTGCTCACGTAGCCATAAGCCAACCTGAACCAAGTTTTGTCAAGATTTTGTGTGCTTTAAGAAGGCCTTACTTTTTGGTTAGTTGCAATCATGGTTCATATCTCTGATCTTCGAAGAGAAAACGTTCGAGTCTTTTTAATATTTTCTTCTACTTTTTTCATTGTAAATGCTTGCTATTACCAAGAGAAACCTGATTTTTCTCTGACTTTTCAGGATGGAAGAATTAGTTACGAGGAGTTTGCTGCTATGATGAAAGCTGGTACAGATTGGAGAAAAGCATCCAGGCAGTACTCGCGGGAAAGATTTAACAGCCTCAGCTTGAAGTTGATGAGGGACGGCTCTTTACAATTAACTAACAAGGGTAGATAAACGAACACTTGTCAAAAACCGAACGATGCTAAATTTTGGAAATTCTTCCTTTATTTCTATTGAGTTTATAAAATTATTTGTATTTTTTCATTTCATTTCCTCTAATAGACCTTTGCAATAGGTAGGGTCAGAGTTTAAGTTGTCTTAGTAGTAATCTCTCTGAAATAGCCTCGTGTTTAGGATTTGTCTGTCTTGGGTTAGTTGCAGAAGAAAGAAAAATGAATGTTAGAGAGAAGCTTTTGGTGAGAGTGATATTTCCGACCTCAGTTATTTGTGGGTTGTAAATATATCAATTGAAGGCCTAGTTGCCCTTTTGATTTCAGAATGGTTTGTCTAATCGATGCTTAGCATTTCGCATGTTGTGTTGTAGTTTGAAGAGAAGTATCTTGTTTGATCAAGAACACAGGTACAACATGACAGGAAAAAAGACTAGCCTGTTTGTCTCTCTCTCTCTCTCTCTCTCTCTCTGTTCGTTGATAATTAAAATAATTCTCAGTGCATAAGTGGTCCCAGAAAAATTCCACCGCAATCCTAGCGAGTTTCATCTGGCCCATGAAAAAGCTCTCGTATTCAATATAGATCACGTGAGGCCCGCTAAGCAGAAGGAGGTTAGCGTGTCGAGCATCTTTCTTTGTCTAAAAGCTTTGACTTTTTACCTTTTGGTAGCGCCAATGGCCACATATGGTGGGCTGGACAGGGGCCTACAACTTTTTTTTTTGAATACTTTTTCAGAAGAGGGTTTTTAACATTAATTACCCTTAGACTTTAAAGTTTTTCTTATTTTGTTTCTTAAACTTTAAAAAATATTTTACCTTTTAAACTTTCAAAACTCGTTACTTTGCTTCTTAAATTTTTAAAATCATTATTTTGCTTTTAAACTTTCAAAGCTTTTCATTTTGTTTTCTATCTTCTTATTTTTCATTCAAATAGATGTAATTAAATTCACGTAATTCACACATGGGTCACTAGTAAGGGAAAATTGAGATTTTTTTAATCATATTATCATGTTTTGTTTTACATTTACATTTTCATTTAGCATTTTTTTAACTGCTTTCATTTAAAATTGGTATGTATGCACATGTCTTAAAAGTTTTGTTTCGCTTGTATACTCTCGTTAAACTTTTTTTTTATATGCGCTCATTTAAGAAGGGTCTGTGTTGGGGCGCTATACTGGCTCCCACTCAAGAACATGACCTCCATATTGCCGACCACCCTTGCTCAGCATGCCAGATGTTTCAAGGCCTTAAACATCCCTAGTTGGCCGATGAGCATTCCCTGAGGTGGTCCCAGCGCCATTCTTGACCTTCAGGTAAGTGCCAGCCATCTTGGGAAGAACTTGTGTTTTGCTCAGTATTAGCTAAAGGTTGAATTTGAGTGCAAAACCATTCATAAGGTCGCCACATAGCACTGCCACGACCTTTAAATGGAAAACTTCCCCTCCGATAGGATTGCGACACATGTCACCTACTCACCTGACACCATAGTGCGGTGCACCTGGGTCATGAGGTTGACCTGCCCCCACACCCGATCCATATGAGGCACTACACAATAAGAACATTAACTTCACCCTAAAAGTAAGAGGACTCTCTCACATCTACCCTAGCCTTTCTTTCGGCTTAACAACACTTGACTTGAGCATCAAGGAGCCCTTGACTAGCATTACATCGGTGTCCTCTTGACCTCCGAGATGTACCCTCTTCTTGCAAGTTCACTTTGGGAAGCTAGGAAGAGAAGGGAAGAACGTCCAACCACCGTGCATAGCGCATGTGCGGTGGTGTTGATCGATGGCAGTGCATCAACAGTTTGTATGTACATTTCTTCTTGACATTGTTCATTGATTTCTCATTATCTTTTATGCATAACTCTTTAGATATCGACAAACAATATCGTTTTATTAAATGAATTATGTGTTAAAATGAGAAGAAAATGTGTAGGTAAAAGCTTCCTAAATGTGAATTCAAATAAAAAAAATGAAGGTGTCAAGCGAGAGTGTAAACATGAAACAAAACTTATGAGTAATAAAATATTATTTTTATCCTGATACATTACCCATGTGCAAACCACGTTGACTTAATTCTTTTTATTTGAACGAAAATCAAAAATTTAGGAGACAAAGTGAGAAGCTTTGAAAGTTCAAGAGATACATAGTGATTTTTAAAATTTAGGGGGCAAAGTGAAGAGTTTTAAAAGTCCAAGAGGTAAAATGATAGTTTTCAAAGTTCAAGAGTAAAGTGAAAATACTCTAAAGTTTAAGGGCTGTTGGTAATAATAACCCTTTTGAAAATAAAAGAGATAAGTTTTATAATGAAGTGGAAACACATTTTGCTGTGTTAGGCGTTATAAAAGAAACATTTTTGGAAGTTCAAAAATCAAGTGTACTTGGTTTATAGGTTGAACATGAATTTTTTTTTTTTTTTGTTTTGCTTGGAAAAAGAGAAATTATTAGTGTCATCCCGCCCTGTTCTTTTTGTATTTTGGAAGTTTTAAGAAGAAATAACTTGGCCCAATTTTACTAAAAAAAATAAAGAAAATATCTAGTTAAGTAGTAGGAATAGTAGGGGATTTCTCTACTTGAAAATGCCATTTGTCACTACCAGCAATCCTTGAAAGGTTTAATCCAACATTAAAACAAGTTCTTTTGTATTATTTTCCAAAGAATAAAAGAAACTTTCAATCAAGTCCTTTTTTTTATTTTGATAAATAATCGAAGTGCAACGATTTTTTTTTTATAACTTTTGATTTTTGATTTAAATAATGAATTATAGGATTTTGAGTCAAAATATTTGTTTTGATGCGTCACAATATGATCAACCAACCAACAAATCGCAAAGAGAACACTTGGAAAAGCTCAAGAGGATCTTGAAAATTCAAATTTCTGTAAAACATTTTCCCAACTCGAATCCTTTGACCGCCATAAACATAACAGTTCATCTTCCATAGAGTGTACCGCCTCTCTTTCTTTGCCACTTTTGCAAATCGAGCAATTTTTAATTATCGCAGCCCACTTAGACCCTAGTGGGCAAAGACAACATTGTCCATAATTCCGTCCAAGTTCAATGCACCAAACTAACCCAATTTTGCTTTGCCTTCCACATGCCGGCTTAACTCCACGCGCTCAGGCTTGACCTCTTCCTCGTTCTCCTACATTCTACCTAGGACAACCTTTTCATTGTAAAAAAATTCCAGTATGTTTTTTTTTTTTTGGAAGAAAAAAGATTTTAATTCAACTATAAGATAATAGGTCAATAGTTTAAATTAAATTTGTTACCTTTTAAAAAATTTTAGTTTGTCACGTTTAGTAGCTTTAAAGGTTTTTAGACTTTAAACACATTAAAACAATCAAATTATCATAATGTTCAAAATTTAATGACTTAAAAAGCTGTTTACTAATTTTATTATTGTGTTTTTTCTCATGAATTTTAAAAACAAATTTAATTTGAGTTACAACTTACGGTACAATATTGTCAAACGGCTTATTGTTATCGGGAAAGAAAATTGCAATTTTTCCTAAGCGATTGTTTTTCTAATAATACATGCAATTAAGACAGAGCGTAGACACCGCGCGTGGGATTCCTTTCTTAAATCAAAACGGCCCCGTGTCAGGCACGTGACAAACAAATATTCCTAATATATTTTTTTAAGAATAATAAAATAAGGAAAAAGCAGTCTTCTTTTTTTTTATAAAGGGGAGGGGGATAGAATACCGCTGTTATTTAACGGAGTTTAGCGTGACTTAAATCTTTAATTTATAATTAAGACGAAAAAATTTAACTAATTAGGCTACTTATAAGATTTCGGGTTATTATTATTATTATTATTTTTAATTTTAATTTTTTATTTTCGACATATTTTTTTTCTTTCTCTCTTCATCGCCATCATCCATTACGCAACTTTCTGCTTCACTCACTCAGCTCCTTTTCACCCTTCCGTATCTTTATTTAGGGTTTCTTTTTCCCACCCGAATTCCAAGCTGTGTGAGGACAGGAATGGCGACGACGTTGTTCGGAGCTGCGAACACGGTGTTGTTGAAGGACCAGAAGCTTCAAATTGAGGGCTTTGATGGCCTCAAATCCGCCAACTCTTTGGCGCTCACCGCTCGACCTGTGCATGTCTTCTGGACGACTTCTTCTCCGAGCCGTTCGCTCGTTAGAGCCGTTTCTACGGTTCGTTTCTTTTCATGTTCTTGTTTTCCGTTTCGCAATCTGGAACTTTTTGATCTTTGTCTGTTTGTATGCTAAGATGAAAAGATTTAAGAAAATTTTTGATTTCTTTTTTTGTTTCTTTATTTTTTGTTTTTCTAAATGCTTCGGATTTCAGAAATGAGGCAAGTTTAATCAAAATCGCAACTTTCTTTGTTTGTTTTTCATTTCTTTCATTTTCTGCTTGGATGTTGAAAAATGTGGATTTAGCAAACTAGTTTTGTTAGCTGAATCTGTTTATGTATCTACGAGGCCAAAGAGAAGTGGTGGTTTGTTTAACGGATTTTGGGACTCCAAATAGTGTGAAAAATACAAAAATTCGTGAGAAATTTCTTCTTCTTCTTCTTTTTTTTATTCCTTCCGTTATCAGATTTGTTAAAGTTCGCTTTTTGTATTTTTGAGATTTGAAGAACTCTCTTGTCGCAAGCTCATTTTATTGAACCACAATTCCTGATTTCCCCTGATTGTGATTTTTTTTTGGCTATTTTCTCTATGCAGCCAGCAAAACCAGAGACTGTTGCAGAGCCAAAGCGTAGTAAGGTTGAAATATTCAAAGAACAAAGTAATTTCATTAGATATCCTCTTAACGAGGAGATATTGACAGATGCCCCTAACATAAATGAGGCTGCTACGCAATTGATCAAGTTCCATGGGAGTTACCAACAGTATAATAGAGATGACCGCGGTCCAAAGAACTACTCATTCATGCTTCGCACCAAAAACCCTTGTGGGAAAGTGTCAAACCAACTCTACTTGACTATGGATGATCTTGCTGATCAGTTTGGAATTGGGACACTTAGGTTAACGACAAGACAGACATTTCAGCTACATGGTGTTCTGAAGAAGGACCTCAAAACGGTAATGAGTAGCATCATAAAAAGCATGGGTTCAACTCTCGGTGCCTGCGGTGATCTCAACAGGAATGTGCTTGCTCCTGCTGCCCCGCTTGTGAGAAAAGATTATCTCTTTGCACAGCAAACTGCAGAAAACATTGCAGCACTGTTGACTCCTCAGTCTGGTTTCTACTACGATGTCTGGGTGGATGGAGAGAAGGTCATGACAGCTGAATCCCCTGAAGTTACGAAGGCCCGCAATGATAATTCACACGGGACTAATTTTCCTGATTTGCCTGAGCCCATTTATGGAACGCAGTTCTTGCCTAGGAAATTCAAAGTTGCAGTTACTGTGCCAACAGACAACTCGGTGGATCTCCTGACAAACGACATTGGTGTTGTGGTAGTCACTGATGATAATGGGGAGCCTCAAGGATATAATATCTATGTAAGATGAACACGTTTGTTTGATAATCAATTTTTATTTTGTTGGCATACGATGTGAGCCTCATAATTCCTATTGCAGGTTGGTGGTGGTATGGGAAGAACACATAGGTTGGAGACCACTTTTCCCCGACTGGCAGAACCATTGGGTTATGTGCCCAAAGAGGATATTTTATATGCAGTGAAAGCAATTGTTGTTACACAAAGAGAAAACGGGAGAAGAGATGATCGTAAATACAGCAGAATGAAGTATTTGATAAGCTCCTGGGGGATCGAGAAATTCAGAAGTGTTGTTGAGCAATATTATGGAAAGAAATTTGAGCCTACCCGTGAGCTACCAGAGTGGGAATTTAAGAGCTACTTAGGATGGCATGAACAGGTTTGTTTCATTTATTTGGACATTTAAGATGCAAGGTTTCTAAGTTTGAGATACTGACATCTTAGGACATTCCAATTTATGGCTCTATTCTACTTAAAAGGATCAATCTGTCAACATTTATGGCCCTCTTTTGGTAGAAATTTCAAATTTATGGTTGATTTATTGGTCATGTTTCTCACCTGTTCTCCTTTACTGCCCTGGTTTCTCACCTTTTGATGATTTGCTGGTAGGGTGATGGCCATTTATTTTGTGGACTCCATGTTGATAATGGTCGTATTGGGGGAAAGATGAAGAAGGCATTGAGGGAGGTTATTGAGAAGTATGGTTTAAGTGTGCGCCTAACACCAAATCAGAACATTGTCTTGTGTGATATTCGTAATGCATGGAGGCGTCCCATTACTACAACACTTGCACAGGCTGGCCTACTGGTAATTTTCTGTTTGGTTGACAAAATATAAATTCTACATCATATGACTTTTGGGTGGACGTTGTACTGACACTCCTGCATGTATACAGACTCCTAGGTATGTAGATCCCCTCAATCTGACTGCAATGGCATGCCCAGCGATGCCACTTTGTCCATTGGCAATTACTGAAGCGGAGCGAGGAATCCCAGACATTCTTAAGCGTGTTCGAGCAGTGTTTGAGAAGGTATTGCTACAAGCTTATAGTGATTAGCCAAAAATCAAATCAAGGTAACAGGGTTTGGACTGTGTATAACTTCTATGACTTTTGTTTCAGGTTGGTTTGAAGTACAAAGAATCTGTAGTTATAAGGGTAACCGGCTGTCCTAATGGTTGCGCCAGGCCATACATGGCTGAACTTGGTTTGGTTGGGGATGGTCCCAACAGCTATCAGGTATTTTTAGCACTTGCTTAACAACTATTTTGCCCTTTCATGTTTTCTGTTTAAAAAAAATCAATTATCATGAGAACAGTACTGATTTGTCCATATATTGTTTTCTGAAAATAGATTTGGCTTGGAGGGACACCCAATCAAACCTCACTGGCAAGAACCTTCCTGAACAAGGTTAAGGTTCATGATCTTGAAAAAGTTTTGGAACCATTGTTTTATCACTGGAAACACAAACGACATGCTAAAGAATCATTTGGCGACTTCACAAACCGCGTGGTGAGTAGTGAAATTAAAGCTGTTAGTCCTGTTCTTGTATATTTGACGTCAAACTGGCAGGAAACTTTCCCTTCCAAACTTAGCCTAAATCTACGAAACGTGCTGGTCATTTGATAATTGCCTAGCATAGTGATCTGGACTGTTGTGTTCTGTCAGGGATTTGAGACACTTCAAGAATTGGTTGACAAATGGGAGGGTCCAGTGGTGGCTGCATCACGCTATAACCTGAAGCTATTTGCTGACAAAGAGACATACGAAGCCATGGATAAACTAGCGAGGCTGCAGAATAAGAGCGCGCATCAGCTAGCCATAGAAGTCATTCGCAATTTTGTTGCTTCCCAACCAAATGGGAAAGGTGAATAAGCAATTTGTTGTCCTGCTGCAGTCCAGAGAAAGAGCTAAGGTGAACGAGGAATAATAGCTCCATCTCTCTCTACAAGCTGTTATCATTCAGTAACAGCGGAAAGCGATTACGTACTAAATAAGATATTATTTTTTTACCGAGGGTTGCATTGTTAGTTATTGTTGATCTGGATTTGTAAAATATTTGGGTTTTGGTGTTTGTATGCCTTTTCAAGCGGAGTCATTCCGTTCCTAATCTATCATTTTTGCAGTAAGATTTCAATTTTTGCTGCTTTATGATTTTCAACACTCTCTACATTTCAGCCGATTATGCAGATTAAGATATTTGGATGCATATGAATTTTGATCGAGTTAAAATACTTTCCATCTTTGTAAAGTTAAACCAAAGATGTCATCCGTCTGGTGCTGTGGAAGATGGATTTCTGGCTGCCGATGGACAAAATTCAGAGTTTAGAGCAATCTTATTTAACCTATGGTTATAATTTCACTACCGACAAAACAATAAGATCTAGTCTAAAAAGTACATTACATACTTGATCGAGGCTTATAGTTTTTTAAGTAACGAGCTTATAATTGAGCTTATAATTGAGATGAAAATATTTTTTCAGAGCTTATTTTCTTTTATATTATTGACAGTAAATCTAATGCAGAAAAGGATTGATCCGTGAATCGTTTGATACCTTGGACTAACCTGGAAACTCTGCCAGGTGCCAATTACACAAAAGACTATGAAGTTATGGCCAAGCTAAGGTTTCAGCCTTATCATAACATTTCTTTTGTCAGATTGCCCATCAATTGAATGTTCAATATCCACATGGATTAGCTTTGTTCCCATTAAACATGATGGAAATTTAAGGGAAAAAAGAGAAAAACCTCATAAAATTAAAAGGGAGGCCTTAAAATTGAAGGAAAAAGAAGAGGAAGAAGCAACCAGAAGAACTGGATTGCCCAAATAGAGGATATAAGAGCAATATAAGTTTTACAATTATACAACAGCAACCAACGACATTAACTGGATCTTAGGGAATAAAAACACTAGACTCCCTCACTTGTGGCAGATGCGAGCTGTTGGCATTGTGGCACAAACAACGGCGTACTTCTTCTTGGCCTCTTCGGTTCCACGCTTTGGTTCGTCAGCCATGGCGATCTTGGCGACCGAGCAGGCAGCTGCCGCCGCGACAGCGAGCATCAAGTCTCTCCTTCCGCTGCTGCTTTCTTCCTTGCTCTTCCTCATTTGCAAGTTGACCTTCTCTGCCTCTGAGCCCGCTGAGGCCTTGGCCACAATGAGGCCGCGGCGGCTAGCGGTGGGCTTGGCAACAGTCATGGCTGAGCCATTGAGGAATGAGGAGGCTGTCATAACCATGGAAGCCATGTCTGCAGCTCGTTTGTCTGCTGTCTTGCTGTGTTCTCTTTTTGTCTCTCAATTGTTGTTGCTTGCGACTGTGAGCGGAGTCAATTCTTGGTGCCAAGTATAAAAGTGTAGAATGACATGAAAATGTGCTTCTCAAAACAACATAATCCATTTCCTTATCGCTTAAGACCTTCTGGCTAATGGGCTATTGCCACGTGTTGCCTTATCTGAATCAGAAACTCTTAGCTCCGCAAAGCTCTTTAGGACGGATGGTCTTTTTGGATGATAGACTTTGCGAATCTCTCTTGACTTTCAATCTCAGCCTCAAAAGATTTGCCCAAGCCCCAATGTACGGATGTAAAAGCACTACATAGCTCCGTTTGTTGTCCGATTTTGTATTGTCCAGAATTTATTTACATTTGGTGGTAGCATTGGTTGGCTTTAGGAGCTCTATTTTACCCCTTTTCCTTGTATTTTTTGTGCTCAAGTAATTCAAGTTAATTTTAAAAATTAATTGCTAATTTTTACTACCCCAAAAATAAAGGTAGCATGTAATAGGGTTTTTTTTTTTTTTTTGGGTTTAACTTAATTTTAGTTCCTGAACCATAGGTAATCCCTCTCATGGTCCAAGACGTCTAAGAATAAGTTTATGATCTACAAAATTTCACAAATCAACAATTATCTCTACCCGATTGTTGTAACAAAACAGGGAAAGATACAACTCATTTAATTCTTAACAGTTGTGCCCTAAAATGTACACACAATTATCACCCAATAAGCGGCACATGGTCCACTCGTGACTCTTTCACTCAGATTTTAACCGTCAAATAAATAAAATGACTAATTTAAAACAATTTCATAGATCCAGATCTCATTTTGAAACAATTTCAAGGTCTCATTCTCGCTCGAGATTTTGGCTTGTAGTTCATGAACTAAAAATTAGACGCCCCCACCCCCAACCTTTTTTTCCCCTTCAGGGTTTTTTCAAAAGGCATAATTGACAATATCTCATACTAGATTGTATATTTTTCTATCTTCAGCTTTTATTTCTTTTTTTTTAACTCACTCTGATATTTAGATTATAGAATGAAGGAAGTTTCGTTTTTACCATTTATTCAAACATATAGATGATGGGCTAATGGAAGCTTTTATTGTACCATAATGACTTCATAGTACTACAAAATTTATAAAGACGAAAGTATTTTTTTTTTTTTTCAAATATAAGTTTAAGACTCGCGACTTCCATACATAAATAGTATGTACCCAAAGAAATAAGTAATAAATATTTTGAAGGCAAGAACGTACAAGCTGGGAAATTACTCATAAATACCACGCCATCGTGCTTCACTGACATGGTCTCAACAGTTCTCACCAATCGTGAAAGAAGTGAAGTCAAACACATGTGTACTAACTAGTAACTACTGACCGAACGGACTTAAAAGTTGATTTGCACAAAAAACTGCAAAGCTTCTTCAAAAACATTTCCCAAGACATGCTGCTTGAAAACTCTGTAGTATACTTTTTCTAACACTATTACTTGTAGTAACTAAAAATTTTAATTATAAATCATATTGTCAAATATCACGTTAAAAAAGTCTCAGGTTATGCGGAAAAACCACAAGATTAACAGAGCTCAAAATAGTAACAGATTTAGATTGTTCATGATAACCAAAAAGTGATTAAACAGATATTATTACAAAGCATTAAGTTATGGTCTTAAACCTTAACAATCAAATCTCAAATCTAGTTGCTAGAGCATAGCCTAAATAGAACTCAAACCTCCCAACTCAAGCTTCTATTTGCTCAGCGTTATCTTCAATGACGAGGGGCTTTGTTGGCTTCCCCAAAGCCAACAAATCTGTGTACTCTTGAAAAGGTGATTTTGAAAATCGAGTTTCTTTCCAGAAATCAGGAGTCAAGAAACCATATGTTTTAAGGAGACAGTCAAAAGTGGCCTGCATTCATACAATTGAACGTGCGAACACGATTTGAGATCATTCAAACCCTCAAAAAACTCATCTAAACAATTCAATTAATCAGTCCAAAGAAACATAAGTGTACAATACCATGAGAAACAAAGGCAAAAAGAAATTCCAGGTTCAACACAAGAACAACCATATTACATAACCAAAGCTTTTTGGTTCAAAACATTGTAGCATATGAGTGCAGCAATTTTTTACCTTTTACTGTAACAAATAAGAGCTATACACTATTCTCTAAACAAGAAGTTGGTTCTAACCAACTTTGCCAAACACCCTTATAGCGCAAAAGAAAATAATCCATGTTCATCCATCGGAAAGTAAAGAAGAAAAATAACAAATGACAATGCTTACTTTTCACGTTACAACAAGCCCAAAAACAATGAAGAAGGTTGTTTCTGTTGAACAATTGAACAAGTGAAAATTATTGAATAACAGCTCTAGCACATTTTTAACAATCTTCAAGAAACGTAGCATCCATTCACAAGTTTGTAGTTGTAACTTCAAGGTTAAAAAAAAAATAATGCAATCTTTCATATGTCATTTCCTACTTAAAACCACCATTAAAGCAAAAACTTTTATTCAGCAAAAGAAACAAAGGCGAATCCTTTTCAACGCAATCACAGTAAAACCTCGTAAATAGAAAGTCGTAAAAGAAAAGCCCAAATCAAATGACGCAATAAGGGATAAATATAGAATCCTCGATCATATGAAAATGATACCATAAAGAAAAAAGCACAAACCTTGACGAAATTTCCAAGGGTCTTGGTAGAGCCACGATAGGAAGTGAAGAAATCCTCAATCCCAGCAAACTGGAGCACCTTCTTTGGTACCCGAGCAGCCACAATCCCCGCACCACGTGGCGCCGGAACCATCCTGACCGTGACGGATCCGCACTTTCCGCTGACCTTACACGGCACCGTGTGTGGCTTACCGATCTTGTTCCCCCAGTAACCCATCCTGACAGGGATCACCGACAGCTTGGCCAATATGATCGCGCCACGTATAGCGGTTGCTACCTCTTTGCTACACTTGACGCCGAGACCGACGTGGTCTTCTGCACTGGACGGGCGTGATCTTCATTACTTCGTCCTTGAGGCTGAGCCCCACGAGGGTGTCGACGATCCGGTGCTCCTTTATTGGTAAGGAGTGGAGGTAGATCTGCTCCAGACTCTGGATCTTCCCTTCCCCTACTAGGCGGCCTAGCTTCGTCACGGGAACCCATTTCTCCTCCTCTTCGAGGAGGCCGGCACGGCAATGGCCTCGCCCGCGGTCCCCACTTCAACCGGCGCCGCCGAAGCAGCGACGGAAGCCGCCTCTCCCTCCGCCTCTTTCCGCCATGAACTGGTTTTCGTTTTATTTTAGGGCAAGGGAAAGGGTTTTAGGAATAGAAGGAGAGTGTAGAAGAGGAGAGTAAAGAGAGGTCAACAGAAATCTAAATACTAGTTTTTCCCTTTATATATGTATAAATATATATATATATATATATAGATATTTATATTTATATATATATAATTATTTGGCAAGTTATAAAATATTCTATGATAATTTCCCCAAGAAAATTACCCATTTAACCCAAAAAATTTCCTAAGAAAAACATAATGGAGTATGTTCCATGCCTCGCCAAAATCTTTTTTTTTTTTTTTGTGGTCGTAATTATTTGGAAAATTGAATGTGTTTTCTTTTTTTGTCTTAATTATTTGGCAAGTTCTATTCTCAAAAAAATATATATATATTTGGCAAGTTATAAAATATTCTATAATAATTTCCCCAAAAAAATTTACCCATTTAAAAAAAAACCTAAAACATTTACTGAGAAATACATAATGGAGTATGTTCTATGCCTTGCCAAAATAATTTTCGGCATTTTTAAAAATTTTGAAAAATCTGTTCTATGCATATAAAAGTTGAGTCTGATAAGATATTTATTTCATGTAATACTAAATTTAAAACAAAATAATACAATGGTAAACAAATTCTTTATTTTTGCACTTTTTAAAATTATTATTGTTACATAATTAAAAGAAAGTATTTACATCTTAATTTTTATATTTTAAGACCAGTTAGATGACCCAATACTTTTTCAAAAATGGCATGTCGTTATGACTTATGTGTATAGATTTTAGGTAAATAGTCGGTTGGTCCTTAACTTTTTTAAAGAGTACAATTTGGTTCTCAATCTTTTTTTTTTTTTATTTAACTAGTTCTAACATTTTAAAAAAAAGTGCAATTTGGTCCCAATAGTTTAATCTTAGACAGAAAATGTTTTTAAATGTCCATTTTTAATCAAATTTACTAAATTACCTTTCAAAAATTTCTTTTAATTTTACCCTTTCCTGAAAAAAAAAAAAAAAAAGGATTTTTTCGCTGCCTTGACCTTCTCCCAAATCTCTAGCTTCTACAGCATTCAAAAGGCCTTGACAGTTTGATATCATTAAACAATGACAATCACAAATTGTCTTAATAAGAAAGTCTGCATTTTTAAACTCCAAACAATCCAGTTGAACTTTAACCAAATCAAATGAATATGGAACTCAGATTGACTAAAGATTGCGCAAAATCAAAACAAAGAAGTTGAAATTTATTACCTTCCAGGCCATTGAAGGTTCCAATCAAAGTTCTAGAACCCTAAGGTCTTCATGGCTTTTGGGGAATTTGGGCAATGGGTTTTCTACCTTCCTTTTTTTTTTTTAATTTTTATGACAATGAAAGTGGTTGGTGGCTAAAATAAAAGTCAGCCCAGGTCTGGGCTTTGACTTCCTCGGCTGCACCGTTGACGGTGTTGGCAACTTTGTTTCTCTTAGTATCGATCCCTACTTACACCCCGACGAGATTACCATATCAGAATCACCAGCAACAAAGCCAAGAAGCTCAACAAGAACCATACTCTGACCCCATGCGATCGCCTCCATCGTGCTCCTCCAAATTGAGAGACAAAGAGAGATCGCGAGGGAGACGCACATCGTTGCCTCCATCGTACGAGATTTGCATCTTTTTTTTGGAAAGTCAAGATGGGGGCAACAATCGTCGACGTTGGGCTATGGTTGTGGTCAGTGGCTATGGGTAGGGCCGGTATTTTTAGACACGACACGATGATACGAGAAGAAAACGACACAAGATAAGCAGGTTTGGATAGCATATTTATTAATAGAGCCCTAAATGGGTTGGCATAAATAA
This sequence comes from Artocarpus hirsutus, assembly GCA_946598075.1. Classification (NCBI taxonomy): domain Eukaryota; kingdom Viridiplantae; phylum Streptophyta; class Magnoliopsida; order Rosales; family Moraceae; genus Artocarpus; species Artocarpus hirsutus. The sequence continues at coordinate 3,961 of CAMOHE010047204.1, read as the reverse complement.
TTAGAAAATAAAAGGGCTGGATTTGTGCCAACACGTTTAACGCATTTTATTAAACGAGTCGTAAACATGCCAACACGATACAACATGAATCCACCCGTTTATAACATATATAAACCAAAAAATAAAAATATTTAAATTTTAAATATGAAAATATATAACACCCAATTCCACCATTAACCCTAGGGCTAATCGTGTTTGAGTTTAGATATTTTACGTTTTTGTTAATTTTTTTCTTTTTTTTTAATTTTTAGTTAGCTGCGCCATAAATGTGTCATATTTGTGCTTTTATCGCATCAACCTATCACGGTCCATTTAATAATCGTGTTAATAATATCATGTCATGTTAAGCATGCCACATACAGTTCGTGTTCATGTTTGAGTTTCTAGCACATTTATTAATCGTATTATGTTTGTATTTAGATTAATCGTGTCGTGAAATAATCGTGCTAGTCCAAACACGACACGCGAACACGAATTGTCAGTCTTAGCTGTTGGTGGGGTTTGTCGGAGAAAGGATGTGGTTGTTAGGTTTATCAATAATGGTAGAAAGGAGGTTAATTTTTTTAATATATATTTTTAATTTTTTTATGTTTTAATTTTAATTTTTTAAAATATGTTAGATATTTTATTAAAATATCCTCACTAAAATTGTCAAAACATTTTTTAATAATCAAACTTAATTACTAAGGACCAACTGGCACATTTTTTTTTAAATTAGTTAAATAAAAAAAGTTGGTCTATTTTGTGTTAATCGCTAATTTTTTAAAATATATTAAATATTTTATTAAAATATTCTTATTAAAATTGTTAAAATACTTTCTAATAGTCAAACTTAATTACTAGAGACCAACTGGCACATTTTTTTAAAATCAGTTAAATAAAAAAAGTTGGTCTGCTTTGCGTTAACTGCTACTTCATCAATTATTGATTAGTGTACCCATTGTACTTGCGTGGCTGGCTGGGTATAATAATAAAATTGAACATTGAATGTTTTCACCGTAATATGTTGCTGCCCAGGATCGAACTGGGGACCTTTAGTGTGTAAGACTAACGTGATAACCACTACACCACAGCAACGTCGTGACAATTCCGTGGATTATCATTATTCGATTGGTGTTTTTCTGACGAGGTCAATTCTACCCCGCCGCTTTAAACTGAACTTTTGTGTCACAGTCAGTCAAGACATATCTCGCTAGTTATTTGTGAATGTTGTTTGTTAAATAGAAATAAATAAAACCTGTTGCACGTACGGGTCTACAATCAGGGTTAAAAAAAAAAAGAAGCGCATATGGAGTGAAAACACAGGCAAAAGAAGCTGTAAAACTACATCAATATTTTTCGATATTTGACAAAATATTTTAATTAAAATTTTTAATTATTATAGTATCAAATTTTTATATACTATAGTGGTTAAATAAAAATAAGCTATAATATCAAACTTTTAAATGCTATAATTTTTAGTTTAAAAATTTTAATTTTAATTTTAATCACAATTTTCAAGCAGCCTATTAGACAATTTAAAAACGGCAGTGTTCTATGAAAGTAGAAAATCCTAACAAGTGACAACAATCAACTATCGACAAGCAAGACAAAAACCAGATAATCCGTTGTCTCAACAACATGAGAAACGACAACGAATTAAGCCGGGGAAAAAAATTTAAACGACAATAATACGAGAATGCAAGTAACTGTAGGCCTAATAGTGGTAATATCTACAAACGACATACAAAGTTGGGACAACCACCTGAGAAACGACAACAGCGTAAAAAGAACAAACATCCAAAATGCCGATGTTGATTTGTAGATTTTTTTTTTTTTCTCTTCCTAAATAGGGAAAAACTCCAAAGAAATTCTTAGAACCACTAATAAACAAAAAAAAGGTAAACATAAACTTTTTTTTTTTTAAAAAAGGCTTAAAATCCAGAACTGCTTCATCTTCCTCTACCTCTTATTTGAAATTGAATTTTTTGAATATAGACTTGCCACGTCACTGCTGATTTGACAGGTCTACTGCCATTCGGATCATAGTTTTGAGGCCACATTAAAAAGTTATTAATAAGTTTTAAGGATGATGAAACGAAGTCACCTGATGTCACCTTTATATGACCAAAACAACATTAAGATGGAAAAATAAAAGCATCAAAGAGAAAGCAATATGTCAACTTTAGTTTCCAACTCTTGCTAGAAGATTTTCATTGCCTCATATAAGCATAATTCTAGAAACTGGACATGTAGAACGTGAGCCGTAGATGTCATCTAACTATTGTGAATCTTCGAAGCTGAACAATAGTTTGAACCAATTTTCATTAAAAACATTGTAACGTGTATGAGATTTACATTGTTATTTACTTTGCTTGATACTGAAGCATATGAAAGTTTTACACTGTAACAATTAAAAGTTTTAGTTAAAACCGCAAACACGAGTTATTCAAATACATGTTTGTTTGCAGAACTAGAAAGTAGAACTGTTGAGTAAAAAGCTGCTTCTATGAAATTGTCTTTAATTTTTATTTTTACAACCTGATTCTAATCAAACTGGGACCTCTCGTATTTCAACTTGTGCCTTCAATTAATTGCTTTGGCGAGGTTTTACTAGTTCCATTCCATAAGATGCCGCTGAGTAATTACATTAGTTGTGATTTTGCATATACTCGTGGTTTTGTTCTATTTTTTTATTTGTTGTTGTTTTTTATTGTTTTTTGTCGCTGATATAATTGTTGGTGTTTAATTTTTTTGAATTGATTCTTGCTTTCATTGAATAGCTGGTTAATTATTCTTTTAGATGGATGACATAGAGGGGGCCTTAAAATAAATATTGAGTCAGGTGGTGCTACTGGTACTTGGCATACGATTGGAGAGCAGTTGCAACTTGAAACTTACAATACACTCTGGAATTGGAACTTGAAACTTAGGAAGCACATTGGGAATTCAAACTCAAAGAAGACATTCTCTTTTTGCTTCAGACCCTATTTGTTTTTATTCTTAGAATTTTTAAAAATATTTTCATACGTTTTTCGATGCAAAAATTTTAAAAACACTTTTAGTACAATTCTTAAAAAATTCTTATTTTTTAAAACAAAAACATTTTCACCTATTTTGAAAACAATACCAAACGGATGTTTTAATACTTAATTGCTATTTATGTTTTCATCTATATGTTTTTATGTGGTTGGTCATTATTATGGGGATTTGAAAATGGGTTATTATTTCTTACGTGAGTTTTAGTGAATTTATGTAAGATTTTAAGTAATTCTATCAATTTCTACCATTCAAAGCTAATGGGGTCATTTTAAGTAATTAAATATATAAACATATGTTTAGTGTTTGTATCTGGATTCTTTGTGCGTTTTAATTTTTATTAATCGTATCGTGTTTTTGTCTTACTACGCTAAAGACAACACATAACATGAATTGCTTAAAATACACGAAATAAACATCACAGGATGCCCTAAATTGCAAGGATTTTTTTTCCCTTTTGAAGCAAAGCCTTAAAAAAAAAAAATTAAATTCTCCCTATTAATGTACCGGGACACCGAACCCTCAAAGGAATAATTCAACAACAACAACAACTTCTTTTGAGCTCTCGTTCTCCCTTTATATCTTGCGTTGTCTTTTATCAAATTAAATTTAAGTTTTGAAACATTCTTTGCGATTCTTCCAGTTGAATAGTGGAGTTGCATATATAGACAGACCAAAAGACAAATAATACTCCGTCCAAAACCTTTCAAATGCATTATCTCGTATGCCTAATTTAAGATACTTATTTGGGCTCCAAAACATAGATAGGAGTTTGAAAAAATTTGATGGACTAATAGAGATCTCATATATAGTTTCTCTAGTTTTGCAAGAAAATGGTAAAAATAATACGACCCCCCTTTTCCGGTTCCTGATGTACCTAAAACTGCAGGCTTCAGTTCAAGCTTGGGTAAATGATAGGTTGGACTTGATTATTCAAACTTCA